>JAJIBD010006923.1:0-94174 GCA_021461705.1 Cryptotis parvus | reverse complement strand
TGTGACTGTCCTCTTTGCCCTCAGAATACTGAAGCTTTTACTCTGCATCAGCATTTTCCTGTTGTGTGATTTTGATTCCATTTATAGCCAATAAATTAATTCATGTTGGCTCTAAATTTGTCTTATTCTTAGAGTGTTTGCTTAACATTTGTGCCATTCACTAAGTATTCCATTAATATTGTTCCCCCATCTTTTCACAGAAAGTTAATTACAGATGATTCAAATACTATATTGTGAATATCCTTTTATTTATGATGGAGTGCACATATCTCCAGAGTCTCTATGAATTGGGGAAGCAAAGATTAGTTGATCTTCCCATTTTATGCTTGAACCAGATATGGAAGCAATTGTTTTATGTCTTATTCTTACACCTGCTAATTTTAGACCTGAATTATTTAACTATAATTAAATAAGAGAGTGGAATTGGGGACCGAGCAATGACACAGAGGGTGGGGCATTGCTTTGCACAGGGCTGAGCCATATTTGATCCCTGGCACCACATATGGTCCCTGAGCCCCACCAGGAGAGATCGTTGAGCGCAGAGCCAGAAGGAAGCCCTGAGCATTGCCTGGTGTGGCCCCAAAACACAATCCCAAAGCCAAATGGCATATGACTCCAGCTTTCTGGACAATGATCTCCCGGACGGTTTGATCAGAGATTCCTTCCTTCCTTCCTTCCTTCCTTCCTTCCTTCCTCCTCCTTCCTTCCTTCCTCTCCTTCCTTCCCTCCTTCCTTCCTCTCCTTCCTCCCTTCCCTCCCTCCCTCCCTCCCCTCCCTCCCTCCCTCCCTCCCTCCCTCCCTCCCTCCCTCCCTCCCTCCTTCCTGTCTTCCTGTCTTCCTGTCTTCCTGTCTTCCCTGCCTGCCTGCCTGCCTGCCTGCCTGCCTGCCTGCCTGTCTGTCTGTCTGTCTGTCTGTCTGTCGCACCTGGGCGATGCTCAGGGGTAACTCCTGGCTCTGCACTCAGGAATTACTCCTGGTGGTGTTTGGGGAACCATATGGGATGCCGGGATCGAACCCAGTCAGCTGCATGCCAGGCAAGCACGCTCCCCACTGTGCTATTGCTCCGGCCCTGATCCAAGGTTTCTTTGTCTTCATTAGCTGCCCTTTTAATAAAATGCTTCTTTTCTTGAAGTGCACCCTATTTGAACGATGTGTAAAATAGTCTCTGAAATAACATCTTGATGTGCGTGCTTGTGTGTGTGTTTAGGCCGCACCCATCAGGGACGACTCCTGTCTCTGTTTTCAGGGATAACTCTTCGTAGGGCTCAGGGACCAGATGTGATGCCAGGGATTAATCCTGACTCAGCTGTGTGCAAGGCATGTGCCTTCCCTGCTGTATTATCACTTGTACCCCGCCTTTGGCAAGTTTTTTTTTTCCTCTTTGGATCAGACCAGGAGATGCTCAGGGGTTTCTCCTGGCTCTGCACTCAGGAATCATTATTGAAGGTGCCTGGGGTTTCCAGAGATCAAACCTGGTTTGGCCACATGCAAGGCAAGCACCTTACTTGCTGTTCTATCGCTCTGGTACCTTTGGCAAGTATTTTTGCAAATACAGAATTTGGGTATTGTGGCTTGGGCTCTTTCAATTGTCTTTGCCTGTATTGGAGTTTCTAGTTAAGTTTTGCAGTTTGAAGCTGCCAAAAAAATGTGGCCAGTGGCTCACAGAGGTTGAGCTTTACCAACCACAGATTTTTTTTTTGAAAATATTGTCTTTCCTCACTTTTATTTCTTCTCCCAATCTATTTGTTAATTTGACATTATTTTTAGAAGTTACAAGAAATGCTGTAATGATCTGTCCCTAAGACTTCACAAAGGAGAGAAAAATACATGTTGGTGATAGATCCAAAGTCATACTGTATTCCCATTTTCTGTAATTTTTAAGTTCATCTCTTGTAATCATTTGTATGCTTCTTGTTTTACAATGTGCACATTATAACAGATTATTCACTATGTAACTGAACAGAAGGGACATTGAACATTGAGTTTTATTAGTTGAGTGTGACTATTGGTTATTTGATATGTTTTCATTGAGTGAAACTTGTAGGTTTTAGGGAATATTCACTGCAGAGTTCTCCTTTGAGTTTATAAGATGGTTTCAATTTAATGGATGATTGCTCTGTTAATTTTGAGCTTCTCCTTTTTTGAAAATAGAGAAATCCGTGGCACACCTTCCAGTGTGAGCCCCACCCACGTGGAGCTCAAGCACGTCTGCTGCGTGGGTGCTGGCGAAGACACAACTGAGAGCGGGCACCGGCGCAAAAGCAGTCAGGAAGAGTGGCCTGGCCACGTCTGTGACTTGGAACAACACCCATCCCCTCCGTCCTCCACGATACCGTCATTCGCCTTCCTGAATGATCGGCCGGCAATCGCTGCCTTGCAGAATTCTGAAAGCTCAGTGGCACTGGCAACTCTCCTGAGAACAGAGGAAGACAATCCTGCCAGGGCCCCTCGGGAATGAGAACGGCGCAAAGCCTGCAGGGAGTAACGGGGGCCCGAGGCAGAGTCAAAGGTGCTGCTTCTCGCAGACTCATCCCCTTCATCCACCAGCACATCCAGCTCCCAGAGACTGGAGCTCCTGAGGCGGCGCCAGCATGATGTCAAGCTGGAGAGACTTAAGGAAAGGATCCGGAAACAGTGGGAGCAGTCAGGGGGGGCCAGTGCCCGGGGCCTGAATCTGGGCCGTCTGGACCATCCAGTGATGCTGGTCAACATGGACAGCTCAGTTACCACCAAGGTTAGGAAGGTGGCCACGGCACCCCCTGCTCCAATATACCGAGGTGGGTGACATGCTCTTCCTCTTCCAGCCTCGTCTCCTGGGAGGGCTGTATTAGGGGGATTGTTACTCTCAAGTCAGAGACACAAGAAATGAATTCAGTGTGTGTGTTGTAGAGGCAAGTTCTTCGATGTCGCTGAGCGTTGCTGAGTCTGGCCCAACCCTCCTCCCCTAAATAAAAAAACGTTAGTATATTATATATATTAAGCATGTATATTTGTTATATAGTTAGTGTTGGTATATCCATAGGGTGGAATACCATTCAGCAATAAAGAGATAGAGCCTGATGCATGTAACAGGGTGGATGAACTTTGAAAACATGCACAGTGTAAGAAGCCAGTCCCAGGCGACAACATACTGTGTTATTCCATTTATTTGGTGTGTCCAGAGTAGGAAGGACCTTGGGGACAGAAACTAGCTGAGTGATTGCTGGGCAGAGCAGAGCTCTGTGAACAGAGACCCCATCGAGGACAGAGGGTTTTGTTTTTGGAATTGCGCGGGGTGGTGGGGGGTTGGGATGGGGGTGGGAATTGCAGTCTCGTGAATTATACAAAGAAGCACTGTCGAACTTCTTTTTCTTTTGGTGGGGGAGTGACACAGCTGGTGATGTACAGAGGTTACTCCTAGCTCTGCACTCAGCAGTCACTCCTGGTGGTGCTCGGGGAACCTATGGGATGCTGGGGGTCGAACCCTGGCAAGCCATATGTAAGGCAAATGCCCTCCTCTCTGTACTATTGCTCTGGCCCCAATAGTCAGATGACTTTTTTTTTTTTTTTTTGCTTTTTTTGGGTCACACCCGCGATGCTCAGGGGTTACTCCTGGCTCTGCACTCAGGAATTACTCCTGGCGGTGCTCGGGGACCATATGGGATGCCGGGATCGAACCCAGGCCGGCACAGGCCGGTCGCGTGCAAGGCAAACGCCTCTACCCGCTGGGCTATCGCCCGGCCCAGACGATTTTTTTTTTTTTGCTATGTTTTGTGTCATACCTGGCGATGCTCAGGGGTTACTCCTGGCTCTGCACTCAGGAATTACTCTTGGCGGTGCGCAGGGGACCATATGGGATGCCGGGAATCGAACCCAGATTGGCCTTTTGCAAAGCAAGCACCTGCTGTGCTGTCGTTCTGGCCCCATGTCAGACTTCTTAAAAGAGTAAATTTTATGTTCTGTTCATTCCTTCTCAAGAGAGGAGTGAGTGTCATAACATTCATACTAAAGCATCTCTGATGAGAACATTCTGTGTGATGGTTCTACATGCAGGGTTCAATACTTCAGAGACCAAGATCCGGACGCCCGACGGGAAAGTGTGGCAGGAGGCCGAGTTTCAGAGTCTCAGCCGAGAGTTGTGTCGTGACCTGGCGCTGCACCTGGCAGGTGAGAGCACACTCTGAGGCTCTGAGCGTTCCCTCCAGCACTGTCTGCTTATGCTCTTGACACACAGAATTGTCACCCAACTGAAACGGTTTTCCTTTCCTAATGGGCAGCTCCATACAAACAGTGCAGTGATTTTATTTTCTTTCATGAACCCTCTTAGCCTCCAGGCTCTGCTGCAGGGTTAAAATGTGTGTATATTCCGGATGAGGCAGAATCAGGCAGGTCTGTCTGTTGGGAGGAAATATCACGGCCACTCCTGGTTTGTTTCCATGCCATGCCAGCAGTCTTTAAAATGGGAAGGAAGGAAAAGAAGGAAAGAACAGATTGGCACGTAGTGGTGATTCCTTGTTTACTTCTACATAATTTCTGCAATCTTTTTTTTTTTCTTTTTGGGCCAGCAGTGCTCAGGGTTAGTCCTGGCTCTGCACTCAGGAATTACTCCTGACAGTGCTCAGGGTACCATATAGGATGCTGGGGATTGAACCCGGGTCTGCTGCATCCAAGGAAAATACCCTCCGTGCTGTATCTGCTCTGGCCCCAATTCCTGCAATGTTTATTTTTAATTTAATTTGGGTTTTGGGCCACACCCTGTGATGCTCAAGGTCACTCCTGGCTCTGTGCTCAGGAATCTCTCCCGTTGGTGCTCAGGTGGCCATATGGGATGTTGGGGATCAAAGCCTGGTCAGCTGTGTGCAAGGCAAGTGCCCTACCCATGCACTGTCTCTCCAACCCATTTCTGCAGTCTTTAAAATGGGCAAGAAGGAAGGAATTGGTCAGTACAGGCATTATGAGATAAATGTAGAAAGAAAAATGCACGTTCTTGGTAGGGGAAGGGTATGTTGTGTAAGGGCAACTTTGACTCTGCAACTTCAGCTCTCTACAGTAACCCTCTGCCCCCATAGCGATGCTGTGAATAAATCCTCTGACCTTGAATTTTTCATGCTACTTTATTGTAATCATGTATTCCAAAGTTTTATTTTTTCTCATGTGAAGAGAAGACTTGATCCTAAAGCAGAGATTTTGGAATCGCTATGTAAGGTTCAGATTCCAGTTGTGCGGCTGCTTTCCTGGCCTGCTGCTGTAATCGATGGCACCTCTTCCTGCTTCCCTGATCTGTGAGGCTGGGGGTTCCTGGTGTCTGTTGAGACGCACAATATGTTGGAATTCCTGCAGAGGTCTGCCAAGTAGGTTTGCCTCATCCTCATCATGAGCTAAGCACAGCCTGTCACCTGTGTTTCTGTTTCCATTTGTTCTTGTGGATGTAAGGCTGTTCCTCGAGCCCCTTTTCTTTCCTTGCCTATTGGTGACTTGTCTCTCTGACACACTGTTTAACCAGACTGTGCCCTCAGCCCCTTCTTTTAAGAAGCCCAGTTTTTATTTTATTTTGCTGTTTTGGTCTACACCTGCTGGTGCTAGGGGTGTTTGTGCTGACGCTGCGCTCAAGTTGCTTCTGGCAGTGCAGAACACCATATGATGTGGGGGATTGAATCTCGGCCTCCCGCATGCAGAGCATGTGCTCCAGCCTGCTGCTCTGTCTCCCCAGCCCCAGAGACCCTTCTCACCCTCCTTTCTCTTTCCCTGTGCCCCATCTCTGACCTGTGTGCTCCCAAGCTGGAAACAGTTGCCATGTCTTCATTGGCTTCTGTTGTACTGTTTCTGAATCTGCTCCCATTTCCTGTAGAAGACTAGCATCAGGGTCAGCACTGACTTGCACCTTGCTCCACCCACTGCTAACTCCCAGTTGTCTTCCTGACCTTCCTCTCCACATTGTGTGTGTTCGATCACTTCTTTCCCAAACTCCTCATTTGCCCTGGAGGATATCATCAGTGTTGATCTCCTCTGGAGAGAATCTGACCTTTCCCATTTGTTTGCCCCTAGGTCTCTGGACAGTTGCATGCTGTGGCCTCAGTACTTGGCTCAGTCTTTCTTGCCTTCTCTCTGGCCTTCTATCCCCAATTTGCTTACGTGCCATTTTCTTTTCATTCTCCTCCTCCTCCTCCTCCTCCTCCTCCTCCTCCACCTCCCCTCCTCCTCCTCCCTATCCTCCTCTCTCAACCTCCTCCTCCTCCTCCTTCTCCTCCACCTCCTCTTCCTCCTCCTCCTTCTCCTCCTCCTCCTTCTCCTCCACCTCCTCTTCCTCCTCCTCCTCCTCCTTCTCCACCTCCTCTTCCTCCTCCTCCTCCTCCTCCTCCTCCTCCTTCTCCTTCACCTCCTCCTTCTCCTCTTCCCTCCTCCCCTCCCTCATCCTCCTCCTCCTTCTCCTTCACCTCCTCCTTCTCCTCTTCCTTCTCCTCCTCTTCTTCTTCCCCTTCCTCCTCCTCATCCTTCTCCTGTTTGATCTTCCTCTTCATTTAAAAAAAGATATAGTTTCAGGGCTTTAAAAAATTCTGGTGCTTGGGGCTGGAGCGATAGCCCAGCAGGTAGGGCATTTGCCTTGCACGCGGCGGTCCATGCCGGCCCGGTTCGATCCCTGGCATCTCATATGGTCCCCTGAGCACCGCCAGGAGTAATTCCTGAGTGCAGAGCCAGGAGAAACCCCTGAGCATAGCCAGGTGTGACCCAAAAAGCAAAAAAAAAAAAAAAAAGAATTCTGGTGCTAAAGTTTCCAGAGTCATGTATTTGCCTCATAGTTTTTTTTTTCCCCTCCAAATTTTATTACACCATTTTAGACATACAATTGCAAGATGGTTATGTAGAGTTTTGGTTCTACAGTGTTCCAACACCCATCCCTCCACCCAAACCCATCTCCCCATCACCAATGTCCCCACCCCCTCCCTCCCCCTCCCACACCTCAACTACTTGGCGGGTTCTGCATGTCTTTTCTCTCCTCTCTATCTCTCCCTCCCACCAAACTTTCCTGCACATCGTGGAATGCAGTGCATTAAAGGACATTACTGTTTCCACTATTTTGCTGGACTGCACGGCCGCCTGCGGCTGCGTGACCCTGGGCTCGAACTGGTTTTGCTCTGTTAATCTGGTCGTGAGGTAGTATCCCAGCGTCCGGACAGTGAAGGTGGTGGCTAGTGTGGTGGGCGAGTCTCATCCGGCTGTTTCTGGGACCCCCCAGAGGTGATGGGCCCACTCCCAAAACCCATCTGTCCTCCTGGGAGCCCCATGGTCAGCTCAGTCCAGGGAAAGCGGAGTTCCAGCTTCCCCAGGCGGTCCGAGGCCCGCATGCTATGGCTGGTCGCCCCAGGCCTCATAGTTTTTTTTGAACTCAAGCTTTTATTTTTTTGGTGGAGCCAGGAATTGAATCCAGGGCCCCATGACCAAGGCTCTACCAGTGACCTGTATCTTAGGCCAGAGATCAGATTTATGTACAGCAGATTACTTTGTATCTCCCTCCCCCACTTGTATGACGAGAGGTTTATCACACCATTCTAATGTGCTCAGAATAGAACTAAAGAAACAGGATCATCTTTTGCGCCTTAACTGTAACTCCTGTAGTTGTCTGTATCAGGCAATCTTGCCCTTCCCCACACCCAAATCTTGACTCTCTGTCACTCTTTCCCCTATTTCTCCCATGGTTTATTGAATCTAATACAATCTGGAGTAGTCTAAAATACAGCCACTTGGGGTCAGAGCAATACTACATCAGGGAGGGCATTTGTCTTACATGCAGCTGACCTGGGTTTGATCCCGGGCATCCCTTATGGTCCCCCAAGCACTGCCAGGAGTAACTCCTGAGTGCAGAACCAATAGTGACCCCTTAACATTGCTGGATGTGATCCGAAAAGCCAAATAATATGATGACGATGATGTAAGTTACAGCCACTTCCTCTACCTCTGCTGCTACCCCTGAAATCGTGCCACTGGCCTGGATTCTATAGTTGCCTCTTTTATTTATTTATTTTATTTATTTATCTATTCATTCATTCATTCATTCATTCATTCATTCATTCATTCATTCATTCATTCATTTATTTATTTTGCTTTTTGGGTCACACCCGGCAATGCTCAGTGGTTACTCCTGGCTCTGCACTCAGGAATTACTCCTGGCGGTGCTCGGGGACCATATGGGATGCTGGAGATAGAACCTGGGCCGGCACAGGCCGGCCGTGTGCAAGGCAAATGCCCTACCAGCTGGGCTATTGCTCCGGCCCCTCATTTTTTATTTTTTGCTGTTTTTTTGGGGGCCACACCCAGCTATGCTCAGGTTACTCCTGGCTCTGCACTCAGAAATTACTCTTGGCAGTGCTTGGGGGACCATATAGGATGCTGGGATCGAACCCCGGGTTGGCCGCATGCAAGACAAACGTCCTCCCTGCTGTGCTATCTCTCTGGCCCTTGTAGTTGCCTCCTGACTGGTCTCCTGCACCTGCCCTTCTCACAGTCTGCTCATCACAGCTCCTAGAGTTTTTCTAAAATGTATACTTAGATTGTGTAACTCTGTCAGAGAACGCCGGGTTCCCTGACAAAATCAGGGAGCAGGTCTGGGATCCCCCTTCTGCCCCAGGGGATTGGTGGCAAGCGGACAGAGAAAGACTCATGAATCCAGCAAAGTTTTAAAAGGCTTTTTACTCTCACAGGTTCTGGTATGCAATTTAATAATAGGAAACTCCCACACTTTAAGTTCCTGGCTGGGCCCTGGCCATTAGGTTTAGAATCCTAGGCCAAGATGGCCATTACCACGTGCTAGAGCCAACAGGACAGAGAACAGAGAGAAGGAGAGCAGAGCCAGAGAGTGAAGGCCAAGAAAGGGGGGCAGAGATGGGCAGAGAAGGGGGCTATTTTTATATTCCTATTGGCCTGACTCGGTCCACAAATAAGGATTGCTGTCAAGGCCAATTGTTTCAGGTTTGCTTCCCCTAGGACCTCACCTGGTCCTTTGAAAAGTTAATATTGCCCTAGCCAAAGTCTGCCCTTGAAGTTTCCCTGCAGGACCTATGCAGAACGGGGAGGGGCATCTGTGATGAACTGTATCTCAGAATCAATACAAAAGGCATGTATCTGTACCATAGATATTCTACAGATAGGTATATATTTCTCCAAACCCCACGAGATCCTTGTCGTGATTTCACAGTTGTTTTGGATATTAGTCTTTATACTTTAAATTAGAGAACCATGCTTGCTTGCTTGCTAGGAGGCAAATAGCATTTCTTTCTGATATAATTATAATTATATTATACTGAGATTCAACGTAGCCAGGTAAAAATACTGGTGAAATCTATCTAGTCCCATGAAGATTGTGGTAGTATGAGAGAAAATATTTATACCAGCTAACATAGAATACATGGTAAGCTATTCTGCCACATAGTCATAGTTCCAAACTGTTTCCTTGCCACTATCCACAAAATTTTATTTTCTTTTTGGGTCACACCTGGCAATGCTCAGGGGGTACTCCTGGCTCTGCACTTAGGAATGACTCCTGGCGGTACTCAGGGGACCATATGGAATGCCCAGGATTGAACCCGGGTTGGCCACATGCAAGGCAAACACCCTACTGGCTGAACTATCGCTCCGGCCCCAGCTATCCACAAATTGACCTGCAGGAGAACTCCAGGCAAGATGCAGAGGCTCGGGCAGCTGTGTACTCCAGAATAACTCCTTCAATTGAAATCCTCCTCAAATATCTCTTCTCACCCTTGAGTAAAAGCTGAGGCGCTGCATCCCTGGTTTCCTAGGGCCGTCCAGAGCTTTGTTCTCAGACACATCTTGGACCCTCACTCATTTTCATTGCCCACCCTCTAGCCCCCCACCCCTGTTTCTTATACATGAGGGATGTGTAAGCCGGAGGTCATTTGACTCCACCTTGGTGGAGGTGCTCGAGATGTTCTTGATTTCCTTATTTATTTCATCTTTGGGTCATCAAGGACTATTCCCGGCTTGTGTGATTGTTGGTGGTGTTCTGGGAACTATGCAGCGCGGCGAATCAGCTGGGGTGACCATGTGCAAGGCATGTTACCAGTCCACCTGGGATATGCTGTAAAGCACGTTTGTCTGAATCTATATCACTGTCACTGTCTTCCCGTTCATCATTGATTTGCTCGAGTGGGCACCAGTAACATCTCCATATGTCCTGTCTCATGCTAGTAGAGCCCAAGGGCACCTGCTTGCTCCAGGAACATAAAGAACCTCAATCCATTCCATCAGGTCATGGGAATGAGGTCTATCATTGTTACTGGTATTTGGCATATTGATGTCATCATCATCATCAATATGCCAAATACTAGTAACAATTTCACCAAAACTCTTCAGTGCCACCCTCGAGAACATCATGCGACAATTAGAATGGGAAGGAATGGGAGTGAAGATAGATGGTCAGCTACTACACTACCTCCGCTTCACTGATGACATCGTTCTAATAACACCAAACATTAGCCAAGCAGCACAAATGCTGGCCGACTTTGACCGAGAATGTGGAAAGATAGGTCTACAGCTGAATATCAGCAAAACTATGTTCATGAAAAATGAACGAGTTCCAGAGGCCCCATTCACTCTCAATGGAACAAACATCTCTGAATGCAGCAGTTATGTGTACCTAGGTCGAGAAGTCAACATGATGAACGACCTAAAACCTGAGCCGCGCAGCAGTAAGAGAGCTGCATGGAATGCCTTCAAAAGCATCGAAGAAATAGCTAAAAAGACAAAGAACCTCCGGCTCTGGGCACATCTCTTCAACTCCACCATTCTCCCTACATTAACATACACCTCATCGACCTGGGCCCTATGAAAGCAGGATGAGAATGCTATTCGGGTCTCCCAAAGAGGCATCGAAAGAGCTATGCTTGGAATATCACACCTCACTGAAGTGAAAGAAGGAATCCGGAGTTCTGACCTCCATCGCTGTTCCAGAGTCAGGGACACTGTCTCGTTAGCCAAGGCATCGAAAATCAGATGGACTGGACATGTAAAGCGCTTTGGAGACGACCACTGGACTAGAGCTGTTACCGACTGGATCCCACGGGATGCCAAAAGATCACGTGGCCGCCCACCTACAAGATGGTCAGACTTCTTTGTCAAGACTGAACAAACGGTTTGAGGCTCTTTGTATTCCTGAAGCAACCAGATGCCATTGGGCTACACTGGCACGTGATAGGGTCCAATGGAAATGTTACTGGCGCCCGCTCGAGCAAATTGATGAATAACTGGATGTCAAGTGATCAAGTGATCAGTGATTTGCCATATCAAATACGACACGGGTAGCTTGCCAGGCTCTGCCGTGCGGGTGGCATACTCTTGTAGTCACCTCTAAATCCAGCATTTATTGATGAACTGTGAGGCCGCTTGCGGCCGTGTGAGCCGGGCTGTGATAGGCTCTTCTGCTGGGTGAAGTTCTGACGAGAGGGAAGTCCAGATGTGGAAAATGGCGGCCCTCATGGAGTGGGGGGGTCGTCTGGCTTCTTGCAAGGCTCTGCTGGAGTGGCGGGCCTGAATCTGTAACTGAGGGTAAATTTCACCCTTATGTCTAGTCATTATACCCCCAGATTGAAATTTTAAAAATTAGTACTACTTTATAAGTTAAATATCTTGACATTTCACTAGCACTAAAGGGCCTAGAGTAGGAATATTTTACTCACTGTTTCTGGATGTTTTGTATTTGTTTTGATTTTGCCTTTTTGCCTTTTGATTCACACCCAGTGATGCTCAGGGGTTACTCCTGGCTCTGCACTCAGGAATTATTCCTGGCAGTGCTTGGGAGACTATATGGGATGCTGGGGATAGAAGCCAGGTCGGCCGTATGCAAGAAAAAATGTCCTCTCTGCTGTACTATCACTCCTTCTCCTTCTGTCTTTTCTGTAAAGTTTAACAGCTCATTGATACTAAATTATGTAGGAATTTTTAGATGGATTAGAAATTTCTGAAAGTGATGCCTCTGAATCTCTAAGGATGTTCATCCTGGTTTTTAAAGTATTACTGTAGAGATTCATCATATAAGTGAAAATAGGTAGAATTCTTAAGGGTTTTCAGAAACCGTAACCATGGTAACCCAGTCTTCAGACCCTCTTAAGTCAGGGGTAATATTTAGACCGTGCCACAAGAGAAGGGACAGTGGCAGCATGTGGGCCAGAGGACACGACTCAGCAGAGGTTTCCCTTCCTGTTACCCTCATCATAGAATTGACTCTGATTCTGCAAACTGGAGAAAAGTGGGCACAGGTGAGTGGAAATCATTATATGTGATACTGTCATTCCTGCTTTTCAGAGGATGTCTCGGTGAAAGAGAAGCCTGCTGAGAAAAACAAAGAGAAGAAAATCGTCAAGCCAGTCCGCAAAGTCCAAAAGGTAGCACAGTTTTCGAGTCCGACTGCAGAGCAGGTCAGTTCCTTCCTTCCCCCAGCTGGCCCACAGGGTGCCTGAACCCTCATCAGCATGCAGGGCGCCTGCTCGCCAGGCAGCTCGGGGCCCAGTGCTCAGCCTCACTGCCTTTGCCTAGAATTCTTCATTTGTGTGTATTTTATTGACGTGCAATTGACATCAAAGGAGCTATATATGCCTAGAATATATAGTTTGGTAAGTTTTCATGCCTGTTTATACCCATGAAACTGTGCATTCACCACAGTAATGAACTTTGTGATCACTATAGTTTTCAGTAGAAGTCAGTCAGAGTTAAAGTAGAATAAAACATGGGCCTGTATGGGGTGGGGGTGACATTTGCCTTGGCTTAAACTTGAGGCCTCAAGTGTGCAGGGTATGGGCTCCAGCCCTTTGCGCTCTCTTCCCTGCCCAGGTGCTCCTGGGACATAAGAGGTGGATTGAACCCGGTCAGCTGTGTGCAGGGCCAGCGCCTTTCCCGCTGTACAGTAGCTGCAGCCCCTATACAGTGAATCTTGCTGATGGCTTTACATGGGGCGTCTTGCTTGTCCCCTTCCTACTTGTTATCAGAGGATTCATGTTGCACAGGGGAGGTGATACAGTGTCTGTTGGTCACCGTCAGACTGGACTTGACTAGGAGGGAGTGGCGGTGATCAGCCCTCTGTGACATGATACATGAAACCTTGGAGCACGGAGAAATGATGAGCCACTGGGTTTTGCTTCATACTTTCTTATGATGCCAGGGGTCAGAACCAGAGCCTCCCCTGTACAAGGCTAGTCCTATGCTGCTAAACTGCATCCCTGCCAAGCTCTGCCTTGCTTTTGTGTGTGTGCGGGTGGGGGCAGTTGGACCATTTCAGTGGCTCTCAGATGCTACTTCTGGCTGGGATTGCTCCCCACGATACATTCGGTGCCAAGGTTTTCACATTTTTCACCAGGTGTTTTGTTTTTCTGGGCATGGACTAATCAGTAGGAGGGCAAAAATTTGTAACATCTTCTAACTGTAAAAGTCGTAGTAGAAGGATCCTATCTATGTACAGATAAACTAAAATTTCACAGGGCTGGAGTGATAGTACAGCAGGTAGGGCATTTGCTTGCACACGGCTGACCCAGGCTCCATCCCTGGCATCCCATATGGTTCCCCAAGCACCACCTGAGTAACCCCTGACCATTACTGGGTGTGACCCAAAAATAAAAATAAATAAATAAAATTTCATAATAGCTTGACTTCCTAAATGTGAAGTAACTTAATTCTTGTCTTTCACCCAAAAAAAGAGTATTCCTTACTTGTATGATATGATGTCAGACTGTTGTCAGAACTGGACTTTGAAATTAAGCGCTGGACAGCTGTCGCTTAGGAACTCTGACCTTGGGTCATACTCGTCAGTTTTGTGGTAGGTTGATTCTCATGTCCACACTGACAGGAACTTGAGAAGGTTGCTAACTGTGCTAGGTCTGTTTTAATGGTTCATCCATAGTAAAAGTCTGCTTTACTGCCAGCCATGCATGAAACTACCCCAGAAAACCAAAGTTTAGATCTAACTGTCCAGCATATTCAGAGGCCCACACTTGTAAATGACCATCCAGTAGATAAATGGGAACTTGCTTTTTACTGAGACAGGCTGGAATTGAAGAGAAGTCTATTCCCTTATTTTGCTGAAGAATATAAAGTTTTTTATAAATAGGTGGAGACTTAAAACCCATTTTAAAGTAATTTAAGAGAGAGGACCAGAGAGATAGTATGGGGCGAAGGGACATGCCATGTACATGTTGGACCCAGATTCAGTCCCAGGCTCTGAATATGGTCTCCCGAGCCCTCCAGGGAGATCCTTGAACTCAGCCAGGAATAAGTCCTGAGCACCACCTGGTGTGGTCCCAAACCAGAAAAATCAGAACACAACGTTTAGCTAGATTGTTTAACAAGGTGCAAAACATTTCAGAACTGAACTATTTCTGTGTAATGTTTTTACTAAAACTCTATTTACATGTGAAATTTTAAGCCCTTTTTAGTGCCTGTGAATGAATACATTTTCTGTTAGAATATTTTATCAACAGAGAGAGAAGCTGAGACTTCTTTGACTAATCTCACCAGTTCCTAGCTCTACTGAGCTACAGGGTCTATATTTTTAGTGGGCCACACCTGACTGTGTTGGGTGGTAACTGGTGGCACAGTACTTGGGGCTGAGGTGGGGTTCTGGTACAGGCAGGAACCATTCCCAGCAGTGCATGAGGATATTCTGGCAGTGTTCAGGGACCAGGCAGTGCCAGGAGTTGAGCCTAGGGCTCCCCAGGTCTTACTCTGTTTGCAGACCCTCTTCCTGGCTCAGTGAATTCTCAAGAATACAGGGCTGAGGAGCCTTTTTCCCACCCATTGTCTTTTGAGTATTAGAGCATTGTCCACAAACCACTTAACACAGGTGGGTGGGCCATGGGAAGAGATAGGAAGCATGTATATCTGTTCCATCATTCATGGGGGCCAGATCCCATGATTTCATGTGCCCAGTTTTTCCCACCCTGCTCTGCTAGAATGCCTTTTGGGGTGTTTTTTGTTTTGTTTTGTTTTTAGGGCCATATCCAACAGTGCTCAGGGCTTACTCCAGGCACTGTGCTTAGGTATGGGTATGGGGCTCAGAGATCAAAGATGTGGTGCCAGGGATCAAACCAGGCAAAGGCAAACATCTTTTTTATTTTTCTTTTTAACTTTTTGGGTCACATCCAGCAATATTCAGAGCTTATTCCTGGCTCTGCACTCAGGAATTACTCCTGGCGGTGCTCGGGAGTACCTGATGGGATGCTGGGATTGAACCTGGGATTGAACCTCGGTCGGCCATATGCCAGGAAGACACCTTCTTTGCAGGGGCTGTGCTATTGCTTCGGCCCTTGCCTCAAAGTCTCTAACTATAAATATATGAATATAACATCACAGAAAGTGCATTTGAAAAATAGAAGGCCATGGTATGATTTTGTATATTTTTTACAGTGTCTTTGAGATCGTAATACTATTGTAGTCACGTATGTGCACATCTGTGAACTTGCAAATATTTTAGGTAGCAGTCGTTTGATCAGTACATCCTCTTGGAGAGATGGACAGAAGTTAGTCAAGAAGATTCTGGGACCTGCGCCCAGAATGGAGCAAAGAGAGCGCAGAACAGCATCGAGTGACCGTGGCGTGAGAGACAGAACCCTTAAAACTGGTGAGTATTTCTGAAGTCAGATCATCTTCAGGAAGCTTGAGAAAGGCAGAACTTTGCTTAGTGTAACAAGTCTCCAGAATGAGTCTAGAATTGTAAGTCACTAATAGTCGATTCTCTGCAGGGGCCCCCTTGGCAGAGCAGAGTCTGAGCCCAGGCTGGGCGCAGTGCACAAGCGTCTCCCTCGCAGCACAGAGCGGCCCAGGAACAGGCCCCGGGCAGAGATCAGCGCTAGGAGAGCCACGCCGGCCCTCCCGGACAAGAAGCAGGAAGACACTCCCGCCTTAAACACAGACTTCCTACCCGACGCCATCCGGGGCATTCTGGACGATCTCCAGCTGGAGTCTGCAGCTCAGGCGCCCAGGCCGGACCCTGGGGGAGTCGCAGAACCAGACTGCAGCTGCCCCGCTCCAGGTGTCCCGGAGTCAAAGCCCCATAAAGAGAAAACCTGACAAGGTGGCAGCGAATGACGAGCCACCTGTCATCTCCAAGAAGCGCCACTATGACTCCGATGAGGTGCGGCAGTACATTGTCCGGCAGCAGGAGGAGAGGAAAAGGAAGCAGAATGAAGAGAAGAAGGCGCAGAAGGAGGCCACAGAGCAGAAGAACAAACGGCTGCAGGAGCTGTACCGGAAGCAGAAAGAAGCCTTCGCCAAGGGCCGAGCTGTGCCTGCTGAGCAGGCCCCTGCCACCCGGCGGCTGCAGGACACATACTCCAAACTGATGTTGGAGAAGGCCTTGCTCGAGGAGCCCGCGCTAGAGCAGGCCGTGCCAGAGACACAGGTACAGCAGGGCAGTGGGCAGGGCACGAGGCAGGGGCACAGACAGCGGGGTAGTACGCGGCAGACAGTCTTCCTGGCTGTGAGCAGCCAGTTTGCTGTCCTTCTTACCCATTGCTCAGCTAATGCTGCAGCAATGAACTTTTGGGAAATTGTCATTTGGTCATTGTAACGGAAGATTAGTGTTCAGAGTTCTCCCAAGGGATTGTTAGGGATCTCTTGTCATTGCTGTTTGTTCCAGGACATTTATGTAGTTTCATTCATAAGCTGTCTAATTTCCATCCCTTAATTGAACAAATAAATAAAAATCTGGTTTTGTGGTACTGAAACTGGAATATATATATGTATTTTTCTTTAATTAAATCACTGTGAGCTTGATCATTACAGAGCTGTTCATAATTGGGTCTCATTTATACAAGTGTTCCAACGCCCATTTCTCCACCATTGCACATTTCCCAACATCAGTGTCGCCAGTTTCCTTCCCACTTCCCACAACCTGCCTTTATGAAAGGCATTCCCCCCCTCTCTCCCCCTCTCCTTTCATGTATGTATTTTTATTCTTGTTTTAAGATTGGTTAGAGTGGCATTGGAACCATACTATGCATGTTCTACTGAGTTTTGTTTTAAGAACTATAGTGGTGGTTCAGTGCATCCTTAGAATGCTGTGAAAGATGGAGGTAAATGGTAAATGGTATTTCTACTTAGAGATTTCTAAAGAGTGCCATCTCCTCAAATGATGTAATCTGGCCGTTAGTTACAACAGTTGACTTGGATTTATCTGCGAGAAAAAGGTTTCTGTGTCTTGTGATCTTCACTGGGAAGGCCTGGGTATCTGTTGCACGTTTTCCTTGCATGCCTTACCTGTCTCTGTGGGACTCAGAGTTTCAATGGCATTTTCTTCTAGATCAGACCAGGGTATCAGCCATCTGGAGAATCGGACAAAGAGAACAAAGTGCAGGAGCGTCCCCCCCCAGTGCGTCGTCCAGCAGCGATGTGTCCCTGTCCGAACCCCCACAGCCTCTCATAAGGTAAAGAAAGGTGGGGAGAGCGTGGGTCTTGCTCCCCCCTGAAATGGAACTGAGTACTTGTTTCATCGTGTTGATGGCCTTCTGGGAGCACAGAGCTTCTGAGAAAGTGTTTATTAGTATCTTCTGGTGACTCCCTGAGCGTGTGTGCCCATCTGGACGGACCTCATGTCCCCATCTGTTGTCCAGTTTCTACCTGGCTTCTTGGGTTACACCCGGTGACGATCAGGGGTTATTCCTAATTCTGCACTGAGAAATTACTCCTGGCAGTGCAGAGGGAACCCTGTGGGATGCTGGGGATCGAACCTGGGTCGACTGCATGCAAGGCAAATGATCTCCCCACTGTCCTATCACTCCAGCCCCACTAGCCCATGGACATGACCTTGGCTCTGGGAACCAACTGTAGTTGGAACTGTTCTTGCTTTCTTTGAACTAAACATAGTAGAAAGTTTGTTGAGCCACAGTGGAATTAATATTATAATAGTGTTTATACTGAAGAATTGAAAAAGGCACTTTGGCCCACAGCGGTAGTATAGTGGGTAGGGCCTTTGCCTTGCATGCGGCTGACCCGGTTTGAACTCCAGCATCCCATATGGCATCACCAGGAGAAATTCCTGAGTGCAGAGTCAAGAGGACCTTGAGTGTCTTGATGCAGAGTCTGAGGACCCCTGAGTGCCACTGGGTATGACCCAAAAAGCAAAAAAAATAAAAGACACTTTTCTTAACTCTTGAGTTTATAGTTTGTACCAGTGGCTCATACTGATTTATCTGTCATTCTCACCTGTCAGCACGCTTTATTTGGATATGCATATGAACAAGGATTAGGACAAGGTTAGATTCAACTTCAGATTAGCAAGTGTGGACTATTTTGACCCTATGGGATGTCAGGGATCAAATCCAGGTTGGCCACGTGCAAGGCCAACACCCTCCCCACTGTACTCTTGTTCTGGCCCCCAAACAGTGTACACTGAGAGATGTTTGGAAGTTGGTAATTCAGAATGACACATCCGTTGAGCCGCTTTCTCAGTTTTTGGCTAGGATTGTATGTTTCTGTCCTTGTCTGCTTTGGTGTTGGATATGCTTTCATAGTGGTGGCAAACCCTAACTTGTAGTAACTGATGGCTTCCCTGGGAGTTGTTGCTGTTCACTGCTGTTCTTGACTTTCGTCCACAGAAGGGATGTGATGGAATCCACCTGGGTGCAGCCTGACAGACTGAGTCCCCGTGGCCCCCAGTCGCAGCCACAGGCCCAGCCTCTCGCTGGCACAGCTGGAAGTTTACTCTCTCAGCTCTTGAATCTAGAGCATGCTGGTATCTTGCATCAGGAGTTTGAATCTATTTTACCAACCAGAAAAACTCCCAATGTGGCTTCAGGGCCTTTAACTTTTACTCCTCAACCGTACGTGACCTCACCAGCTGCTCTTCCAGATGCCTTGCTGAAACCGAGTGCCAGCCAGTACAAGAGTAAACTGGATCGGATTGAAGCCCTGAAGCTAACTGCCGCCTCCTTGTCCAGCAGGATTGAAAGTGAAGCTAAGAAATTAGCCGGGCCAACATCAATTATGGGTCTGTATGGAACTCTGACCCCGATGTCCATCCACTGTCCCAGGAGGCTGGCCCATGGGGCAAATCTCCAAGTCCACCTGTTAAAGAGGGATGCTGAGGGACATGTTCTCTGCCCGGATCCAGAAGATGCTGGGAACTTGTGTGTCTCATGCAACATTTGATGACGACCTCCCTGGCGTGGGCAACCTCAGTGAATTCAAAAAACTCCCGAGATGATCAGACCTCATAGCGCCATATCGAACTTGAGAATCCGCTCTCCTGCCCCCAAGCCAGAAGGACTGCTGGCCCAGTTGTGTAAGAGGCAGGCAGACTCTTCCACCTCTGATGTGCCAACTTCCTCTCCAGACAAGACCAAAAGGTCCCTTGGTTCCAGCACAGATTCTGTCAGTGAGGGACTGCTGCTTAGTGAGGGGGTCCTCTCGGAAGAAGAGGGGGAACCCCGATGAACGGCCGCCTCCAAAGATGGCAGAAATCCTAAAAGACAAGGGGTTTTGTGCTGGGGAAAGAAATGCTTATAACCCTATCAAAGAGTTTCAGAAGGAAGCTGAAAAGTTCTTACCACTCTTTGGCCAGCTGGGTGGTAAACCAAGTCCAGGACCATGGGAAGAATTGGCCAAGGGGAGTCCGCGATAGTGTCATTAACATTTTTGCAAAATCTTACCAGTTGCATGGCAAAGGTGAGAAAAGGAAGGGAGCCTTCCATGCTTCTGTTATCACAGAGACAGAAATCTGTATAGGATAATACTTAGGCAGAGATTTCTTATTGGTGTAAAGACAGTGGGGACTTCCCATTGTCCTTGCTAGTCATCATTTAAATTATTTTCAGCCTTCCACTAGGTTATTAGCAGTTTGATGTGCGTGAGATCGAGCAGGAAATCCAGGTTCATTCGATCCCTGGTATCACCTTGTATGTGGAACATTGCCGCGGGTGGCCATTGACTCCCCGATGTTGTCAGGCTCGATCCAGGGGTCAGGAATCACCAGGAGGGTCCCCTGGTCTTCCTGAGCATGACTTGGGAGGTTGGTCCTCATGCTCCTCCCCCTCCCCACATAAATGATGAATTGAAAAGAGGCAGAGATAAGAGGAAAGAAGGATGTTTCTAAATTCATGTTGACTTGCCCATGTCGAATGCTTTCCTGTATTTTCTTTTTAATCTTTGTTTTGAAGCACATTCCAATTATTTCTTTGGACAGGTTTCAAGACAGGCTAGACAGAGGAATGGAGGGGTCTCGACCTGTGAACACCGTTCCCTCCCCACTCAGCAGTGCCTCCTATGAAGGAGACTTTGTCTCGTCTTCAGGGAATGAGACTCTGACGGATAGAAAATCAACTCTGGAGCCAAAGTAAGGAAATGTGGACAGTATGGGCCAAAATCGGAAGCAGAAGACAAACATGGCAGTGAGGGCCATGGTCTGCCCAGTAGGCGTTGCGTGTGCTTGCCCTGTCCACATCTGGGCTTCAGGGGCACGGTGGCTACTCAGAGTGTAGGCAGCTAGGGCTTAGATCCTGCCTTTCCTGATTGCCAATTCCTTGTATGTGGGTGTATTCCAGACCCTCGCAGCCCCTCAGGGGGCCATAGCTGAAAAAATAGCAGCACCGGCCTCAGGACTGACAGAGTAGAGCTTACAGAGTCAAATTGTGAAGCCCCTGTTGGAGGTAGGGGTGGGAACCTCTCCTGGGGAGCCTCTAAGATCAAGAAACAGTTTCCCCGGACCCTGGCTCTATGCCCCCAGCTGTAGCAGTCTTCATTCTGGGGTGGTTGGTACTGTGTCCTGCTCATCACGTGGGTTTCAAGCTCCTGTGCTTGTGACTAGTTTCTCTGGTGACAGTGCCTCTGTTGACAGTGTCGGCAGCAGCACGGGTGTCCAGGAGGACCATTCCAGCAGGAAGTCTGCCTACGACCCCTCCTCTCTGGACCTCATGTCTCTGCCTTCGTCTGGGACCCCATCAGCTGTGTCCTCGCATTCGTCTTCCTCCTCAAAAGGGAAGAAAACGAAGAAGGAGAAAAACGGAGTGTAAGCAGAATTCTGCACAGTACTTGGCAACTCTATGCCTTTTTTTTGCTGTGTCAGTTATTTTCTGTTTATTCACACACCTCCCTCCCCTTCCCTCCATTGTCGCCATGACTGTGGCACACAAGCCATTTTCAGTTGCAGTGCTCACAACTTCCATGGGGTCACGCTCCTTTGGTCGTGATTGCACTTCACCAGTTGCATGTTCCGGTCACTGTGCTCAGGCATGTTCCCTTGGAGTCTCTCCTGGCCCTGAGCATTAGGGCAAGCACTGTCCTTTATATGACACCCTACCAGAGGCTCACTTATCTGCTAGAGGCTTCTGAGCCTCAGGATCAGTGTAGTAAGCCATTGGCTTTCCAGGGCTGGAGTTGCTGTCTGGAAGTGTCCCGAATTCAATCCTTGACGAGGAAAGGTTGCACTCCGGCTCGGAAATCGGCTCTCACCAAGGAAGAAAGTCGGGAACCAGCAGCAGGCTTTCTGCCAAAGGCCACGAGCATACCCTGGACTCTGATAACACTCTGGAGGATCTCTCTGGGCACTCGCTGAGGTATGATAGTATGTTTTTGTATAGAAATGGGTATTGAATTAAAATTTCTGTAGCACTAATGATCACAGAATCCATTGAGATGTTAGTAATTTTCTATCTGGCTGCCACTGTGCATGCACTTTCTATTTTAGAGTAGGATTCTTAGAAGCCCTCATGTGCAGCCCAGATTCTCATTTCCTCTTTCCCTCTCTCCCCCTCTCCCTTTTTACATGCCACTGAGGGGCTTGGAGTCTGTGACCTCCAGAGAGCGATTGTAACAACATAGCTTCTTGCACAAATAGCTTATTTGCTTTGTTTCATATGTGCTTTCCTCTGCTTTGTGTGTTCTACCCTCTTTTGGCACAACTTTTGCTCACTCCTTTTTTTTTTTTTTTTTTTTTTTGCTATTTGGGTCATACCTGGCGATGCTCAGTGGTTACTCCTGGCTGTGCACTCAGGAATTATTCCTGGTGGTGCTCGGGGACCATATGGGGTGCCTAGGATTGAACCCAGTTGGCCACGTGCAAGGTGAGCGCCCTCCACACTGTATTGTCTCTACAGCCCCAGTTTTTTCTTCTTGTTGATGCCATTCATGATGCACTTAGCCTGTTGTTGCAGCTCACCTTAAGTGACTGCTTTACAGCTAAGTTTTGCTCTTTGTCCATATCACTGCTTTCTGCTCTGCTTTTGTCCTGGAGAGTCTTAAGTTGAAAAGACATTATTTTTGTCTTAAAACATTTTTGAGGACAATAGCATGTCCAGTCATGCTTTTTTTCTCCTGTATAATCCATCCTTACTAGCCAGTTGCTATTTCAGTTTCTTTGTGGGTGGTTTTTGAATTCAGAAAACTTGAGATACTGATGATTCGGTCAGCAAAATGACAAAATAATACCCAAACAAAGCTGACAAATGCCTCATGCGGTATAGTTGAGACCAGTGGGTTTTTTGTTGTTTTGGCTTTGTGGGTGCCAAAACACAGCAATTCTTTTACAACAATGCCCAGATCAGAGCTTTAGCAGCTGTTAATGGGTGATATGTGCTATCTTCTGAATTGGTTAGCCAAGTCTTGACCTGGTTTTCCTTTCCCTAATGTCTTCTAAAACAAAAACTTCACAGTGTCTCATCAGACAAGGGACGGTCTCAGAAAACTCCGACTTCTCCCTTATCCCCAAGTTCCCAGAAACTCCTTCAGTTTGACCTCCCGGGACGTCATTAGAAAGATCAAAATCATCGGTGATGATGCCGTCGGCCTCCACAGGGCTCAGTCCTGGTGCTGCCTTCCCGGATCTGGCTGGCAGCAGACCAGCATCAGAAAAGGCGCCCTCGCCAGGCAAGTTGTGAGCTGGTGGAAACAGCTGGTCATTGTTTCCCCCAAAGCCCCTTTCTTTCAACTGACCCTAGGGAGATTTCACATGAGCATGACTATTGTTGAAACTGTTGAACACAAAGTTAACATTAAAAGCACAAGGGAGGGGCCGGAGCGATGGCACAGTGGTTAGGGCGTTTGCCTTTTGCGCAGCCCGACCCAGGTTCGATTCCCGGCATCCCGTATAGTCTCCCAAGCACCGTCAGGAGTAATTCTTGAGTGAAGAGCCAGGAGTAACCCCTGAGTATTGCCATGTATGACCCAAAAAAAAAAAAAAAAAGCACAAGGGATTCTATGTTCTCCCATCTGCCAACTTCAGTCAAAACTCTTGAATGAGGGGCCGGGCGATAGCCCAGCGGGTAGGGCATTTGCCTTGCATGCGGCCGGCCTATGCTGGCCCAGGTTCAATCCCGGCATCCCATATGGTCCCTGAGCACTGCCAGGAGTGATTCCTGAGTGCAGAGCCAGGAGTAACCCCTGAGCATTGCCGGGTGTGACACAAAAAAAGCAAAAAAAAAAAAAAAAAAACTCTTGAATGATGTGTGCCCATATGCACGCTTGAGTGTGTAGAGATGTGTGTGTGTGTGTGTGTGTGTGTGTGTGTGTGTGAATGTGTGGGCATGCACACACAGTATGCACAAGAAGTAGCAATTGAAATAGGGCTAGAGAAGGTACAGGGGCTAAAGTGTCTGCCTTGCATGCAGCTGACCCGTATCCTATCCTGAATACCCAATATGGTCCCCAAGCACTGCCAGGAGTGATCCCTGAGCACAGGTCCAGGAACAGCCTCTGACCACCACTGGGCAAAAACAACCTCCACCCCAAAAAAAAAAATCACCTAGAAGTCTCTTGTCTTTTCTTTTCTATTTTAGACTCTCAAAATGAACTGAGCTGTCATTTCGCTTGAGCTTGAAACTTTTGACACTTTTCTGCCTTGCAGGTTCTCAGCGCTTTTCTCCTTCCGGCCTCCAGCACCGGATGGCCGCAGAGCTCAGTTATCTGAGTGCCATCGAGGAGTCCGTGCGCCACCTGGCAGATGTGGAGCGGGTCCGCGGCATCTCCCTGGCTCAGCAGGAGGCGTGTCCCTGGCACAGATCATAAAGGTATTTTTGCAGAGTTTCTATTTGCAGAGTTTCTCTTTCTGTGTTTTTTTTTTTTAACCATTTACTTTTATTAAAATAATCACGGTGAGGAAAGCTGACTCTGATAGTGGGTATGGGGTTAGAACAAAGTAGATATTAGGCATCTTGAACAGTATGGAAATCACAACACTGCAAAAACAATTGGAAAACATAAAATTCAATCAGTGAAATAGGTCTAATGCTGAATTTGGAAAAAACAAACACCTGAACTTTCATATGTGAAGTAGCAGAACGCATCTGCTCTGCACCACATCTGTGTAACGGGGACACTCTGAGAGTGGACTGGGAGAAGGAGGGAGGCAGCTGGGGCACTTGCCCGGTAGACACCCAGTCTGGCTGTGGGCCCTGGCAGAAGGTAGCCCCGAGCAACCCTGTGGTTAGCCTTGGATACTGCCAAGCACCACTGGTAGTTCCTTGGCTGGCCCAAGACCTGAGAAAGCACCAGCCCTTGGTTTGGTCCAGTTGGTTGAGTGACTACGAGTAGCCTTGGGTCTCCTGAGCATGGCTGGGAGAATAATGAAAAGGTAATAGCACGGACGACTCTTGTCGGGAAAGGAATTCTCAAAGATTTCATGTCTCATGTTTTCTTGCATTTTTTGATAACAGAAAACAAGCTGATTAAACTTTACTTTTTAAATATGATGCCAGGCATATCCAAAAGAGCAAGAACAACAAATGCTGGCGTGGATGCAGGGAAAAGGGGACTCTCATCCATTGTTGGTGGGAATGTCGACTGGTACAGCCTTTTGGAAAACTGTATGGACATTCCTCCAAAGATTAGAAATTGAACTCCCATTTGACCCAGCCATACCACTCCTGGGACTATACCCTGGGAAGCCAAAAACACACAGCGGAAACACCATCCCTACTTTTATATTCATAGCATCATTATTCACAATAGCCAGAATCTGGAAACAACCAGAGTGCCCGAGAATTGATGTCTGGATAAAGAAACTTTGGTACATCTACACAATGCAATACTGTGCAGCTGTTAGGAAAAATGATGCTATGAAATTTGCCTATAAATGGATGGACATGGAGAGGATCATATTGAGTGAAATTAGCCAGAAGGAGAGAGACAGATATAGAATGACTGCATTTATTTGCATGACATAAATATATACACATATATACATATTATGATACAAATATCCAAGGTCAGGCAAAACGTGGATCAGGAGGTTTGTCAAAGGTGAAAATTACCACAAATGTGTGGGAGCAGAGGTTAGGTAAGACAGTTAAGGGAACAGTGTGCCAATAATTGTCGAACGTGCTATTCCACATAGAACTTAGCATTAAATACAGGCAAAAAGATACACATGATAACCTCTAAGTATATGTATTACAATCCACAATATGTAAGAGAAGGAAGAGAGAGAGAGAGAGAGAGAGAGAGAGAGAGAGAGAGAGAAAGAGATCTGCCATAGAGGCAGGCTAGGGGATGGGGGAGGGAAGTGGGATATTGGTGGTAGGAAATGGACACTGGTGGAGGGATGTGTGCTGGAACACTGTATGGCGAAACCCAAACATGAGCATTTTTATAATTGTTTATCTCATGGTAGTATAACAAAATATATTAAAAATTATGCCAGGGATCAAACCCAGGACCTTGTGCTTGCAAGGCATACACAATACTGCAGACACTGCTGAATTAGTCTTACAGATACTTCACCTTAGTCAATTAATGATCGTTCTTTTTATTTCAAAGGCACAGCAGCAGCGCCATGAAAGGGACCTGGCGCTTTTGAAGCTGAAGGCCGAGCAGGAGACCCTGGCATGTCAGCGACAGCTGGAAGAGACCCGAGCAGAGCCGCTCAGGTGCCGCGGTCCGCCACCACTCTTTGTCCTGCCTGCCTCTATTTCTATCTTTCAAATAACTCCAATATTGATTTCAACATAAAGCTTGACGTTTTTGAGGACTTAAAAAGAGCTCAGTAGCGTTTTCATGAACTCAGCTACACAAGTTCATTTCCTGTCCTGTGACTGTACAGTGAAATCAGGGCTCAGGCTGAAAGAGAATGGAGGTTCACGATGGTTTCCTGAAATCATCGTCAGGGAAATGCACCCCTAAACTCCGGTAGTGATTTTTAAGACTCCAGATTTCATCCTATAGATCTTCAGACATAATCCAGTGCTGTTTGTTTTTGTTTGTTTCGTTTTGCCACTCCCAGTGATGCTCAGGGGTTACTCCTGGTGGGGCTGGATGCAGTGCTGGGCATTGAATCCAGGTAACCACGTGCAAGGTCAATGCCCTCCCAGCTGTGCTCCTGCTCCAGCTCTTCAAATGCTGTTTTTAACACGACGTTAAAAACATGAGGCAGATTTATAAACTGGCATTGATTTGAGCCAAAGAGAGGTTGAGATTTAGTCTCTCCGTTTGCGCTTTTTCACGCGCAGGTCCAGTCGGAGTCTTTACAACAGGTGGTCAAGTCTCAAAGGGAAGTGGCCGAGGTGCTGCAGGAGGCGACCAGTAAGATGGCCGCTCAGCAGGCGGAAACGCGCGGCTCACCACAGATGCAGCCCGCCAGATCTGTGAGGTGGAGCGCCGCCGCTGGAAGTCTGGTCCAGTGACTTGGCAGTGGGCAGTATGGGCTTCTGCCTTCCAACACTTGGCTGATTCTAAGTTTAAACAGGTGGCTTTTTGGGGCAGGGGGAGGAACACCCCCTATGTTAAAACAAGGCAGCTTTTATGGCACACGTTGCATGGGAATGAGAGAGGCAGGAACATGATCAACGCCGTTTTGTTGTTGTTGCTATAGGGGCCACATCCAGAGGAGTTGGTGCTGCTTAGGGGGTGCCCTGTCATGCTGGGATGAGATCCAGGCCTTGCCCCATGCATGATTATTTCTCTGTGACTCCAGCTAGATTGCAGGCCCCTCTGTGTTTCAGTATCACCCTGAGCTATGCTCGTTGTTACCCTTGACTTACCTTTGACAGTTGTGCTGGGGGTGAGGACAGGAAGATGCAAAGACTTGATGGGAAGTAGTGACTGAGTTAGCTCGGATGGGAAGTAGTGACTGAGTTAGCTTGGTTGGGAAGTAGTGACTTAGTTACCTCGGATGGGAAGTAGTGACTGAGTTGTTGCCTGAAGGAACATTTAAGATTTGACTGATGGGGCTCATTTTAGCACTTGAAGGTTTCTTGTGTGATTCGTCGTTCTTTTTTGGGTTAACACTTGTCAATGTTCAGGGGTTACTCCTGGTTCTGCACTTAGGAGTTACTCCTGGCAGTACTTGGGGACCATGAGGGATGTAAGGAATCACAACTGGGTCAGCCATGTGCAAGGCAGTTGTGCTCTTCGATGTACTATTGCTCCATCCCCTGAGGGGTCCAAGTTTTAAAACAAAGTTGTTAAGGGATCATGAGCGATAGTACGGTGGGGAGGGCATTTGCCAATTCTCTGGTCCCCCATGCAACTGCCAGGTGTAATTTCTGAGTGCAGAGCCAGGAGTAACCCCTGAACATCAACAGGTGTGATCCAAAAAGGAAAAATGGCGATTTCCATATTTTCCTTATGATTCGTGCGCTGGCACCTGGTGTGTCCAGGACACAGTGCTCCTGCACAGTTCCTGCAGCGTCCCTGTGTTTCATCTGTTGTTGCTGGTGTGTGTTTCCATTTAGATGGCAGAATTGACCCGGACTCACATCGCTGGTGCTATCACTGCCTCAGGAGCACCCCTTGCAGTGCTGTATGACCACCAGCGGCACCACACTTCAGGCGTTGCCAGGCCCCTGAGGGCCAGAGTTGAAACAGACAGGTGAGCACACGCCCCAGCAAGACAGGGAGTGAATGCATATTTACAAACTGAGCTAAGGGCTATGTGAGACAGAGGGAATGTCTCCGAAATGTGGGGAATTGGGAAACCAGGGAGATTTTCCCGAAGAAGACCCCGGAGCTCTAGTGGACAGCACAGAGGTCAGTGATGTAGAGCATATGGCCTGAGCAGATCAGTCTGCTGGATCTGGGAGAGGAAGTGAGTGAAGTCCTGTGTGCCAGGAGGCAGAGATCACAGAGCAGGGCCAGTGCTGAAGGAATCCGTTCATGGATCGTACCTTATATGTGGGCATAGATAGCGCCTTGCACATAGGCACCTTGTACATGGGCACAGATATACTTTCCACACAGTTATCTTGCACATGGGCACAGATTGCACTGTGCCCACAGGCACCTTGCACATGGCAAAACAGTACCTTCCACACAGGCACTTTGGACATGGGCACAGATCGCGCCTTGCACATGTTAAGGCTTTTAGAGGGTTTTCTTTTTTTTTTTTTTTTTTTTTTGCTCTTCTTTGGGTCACACCCAGTGATGCTCAGGGTTACTCCTGGCTCTGCACTCAGGAACTACTCCTGACAGTGCTCCGGGGGACCATATGGGATGCTGGAGATTGAACCTGGGTAAGCCACATGCAAGACAAACGCCCTACCTGCTGTATTATCTTGCCTCCCCACACCTTTTTTTAGAGGTTTTCCTAGAAGAGCTAAATATCATTAGAGAAGTTTGTATTGTCTTTGTTCTGAGGCCACACTCAGAGGCGCTAAGAACTTATTCATGGCTCAGAAATTATTCTAAGGACTTATTCTTGCACTCAGAAATTACTTCTGGGGGCTAGGGGGGACCTTTTTGGGGTGTGTAATATTGAACCCTGGATGGGTACATGCAAAGCAAACACCCTACAACCATTAGCGAGCTTCTTAGGCATCAGCAATGAGAACTTTTTTTTTTTTTTTTGCTTTTTGGGTCACAACCGGCAATTCAGGAGTTAATCCTGGCTTTGCACTCAGAAATTACTATTGGGGGCCAGAACGACAGAACAGTGCATAGGGCGTTTGCCTTGAACACGGCCAGCCCAGGTTCAATCCCTGGCATTCCATATGGTCCCCCAGGTATCACCAGGAGTGATTCCTGAGTACAGAGCCAGGAATAATCCCTGAGTAACACTGGGTGTGACCCAAAAATCCCAAAAAAAAAAAAAAGGAAAAAGAAATTACTCTTGGCAGTGCTCTGGGGACCATATGGGATACTGGGGATTGAACTGGGTTGGCGTGCAAGGCACATGCCCTACCTGCTGTGCTATTGCTCCAGTCTCGATAAGATCATATTTTTATGGGGTTTTCTTTTATTTTTTATTTATTGCATCACTTGAGTTTGAGTCTACTTTGTGTATTTAATTTGGTGGTGGGTGTCAGGGAGTTGTGGCACTCTGCGAGTCTTTAGGGCTTACTCCTGACTGCGCTTAGGGACAGCTGAGGTCAGGGAACCTGTAGGGTGCCAAGGTTAGAACCCAATCAGCTGAGGGAAAGGCAAGCACCCTCCCTGTTGTACTGTTTCACCAGACCCAGTTCTGATTTTTATTATCCACATTTCTTGAAACTTAGCATGGTCTGTGTTTATTTTTCATAGCAGAGGATCTTTTACTGTATGTCTATTCTTTTCTATGGTTGGGTCCTTTTCCTCAGGGACTTTGGTCACCCTTACCTCATGGTTTCTGTACTTTAAAGAGAGCTCCTTAGTGATAGGGAGTATTTAGATTTCTTATTTGCAGCTGCAGATGCTTAATTAGTCTTCCTTTTCTTTTTCATTTGTAGGAAAAATCAGTCTTTCTCACTTGCTCAGAGTAAGGAAGGCACCCTTGATTCAAAGCACCCAAAGTATGACACCTACTCTGAATCTTCAAGATACAAACATCATGACCGGAGGTGGGGACAGTGAGCAAGGCCTCTGAGGAGTGGGCTAGACATTGCTCTGTCTTCTTAATCTCATTTCTTTACGTAAAATGGTAACTGTTTCTTGAAGGGAAATAGTTCTGGCATTGGGCCAGTAGGGTAGCTCAGTGGCCTTATGCGTGGGAGTGAGGTCCTGGGTTTAGTCCCCAGCACTGGTTTTTTCCTTGTTTAATGAACAAGTCTACAGAATAGTCATGCTTTTTGGGTAACGTACTGTTATTCCCAGAGAAACCTCTTTTATAATCCCAGGGAACCCTACTGTATAAGCACTGCATGCTTTTCTCGGAGGAGATTTGATCTTCAGAGCAACCTTCCACAACAGGCAGATTATCGTTATAACTGAGAGCACCGAGTCCTGTGGAGATGCTGAGCTCCTTCAGACCACACAGAGCGTCACATGCAGGCACTGACCCTTTTTAGCTGGCTCTAAGCCTGTGTAACTGCTTGGCGTGATACTGACATCTACATTTCTTATTTATTTATTTATTTTTATTTATTTGCTTTTTTGGGTCACACCCGGTGACGCTCAGGGCGTAATTCACTCAGGAATTATTCCTGAGCTCGGGGACCATATGGGATTCTGGGGATTGAACCCAGGTCGGCCATATGCAAGGCAAACGCCCTACCCGCTGTGCTCTTGCTCCACCCCTGACATCTAATTTTCTTGACGTTTCCCTTTGTGTTAATTTTTGTCATTCAAATATCAGATTGTCATCAGTATCTGTATAGAATCAACACAATTTTCAATTTTGGTTCCATGCTTAAGTTAGAAGAATCTAGATGCTACTTTGAGTTACTTAGAAGTTTGGGCTACTTCCACTGTCGAATGTTGTATTGCCTCACTTGAAACACTGAGACTGAAAATCCTGAGACTGAATGTGGAGGTAAATAGCAGTAGCGACTGAGTACCCACTACCTACTGTGTCTCTGGAAACACTGCAGTAATTTTCACTGATGGGGTTGGAGGGAGAGGACAGCAGGAAGGGCACTTGCCTTGCACACAACTGACCTGCGTTCAGTCTCTAACACCCCATATGGTCCCACAAGCCTCACCAGGAGTCATTCCTGAGTTCGAAATGAATCCTGAGCACCATTGGGTGTGGTCCCCAAACAGAACAAAAATTCTCATTTCCCCTTCACTCACTCCTTGACTCTCTTCCTGGGCTGAACTGGGGTTCCTGCTGCAGAACCTAGGGGTTCTCCCTGTCCTTCAGCCTTTCCCATGCTTTGTGCCAATGACCCTAACTCTGTCTTTGCTCTGTACGTCAACAGAAGTAGCAGTGACAGCAGCCGCCAGGACAGTCCCTCAGTTCTGTCTTCCAGGGACAGTGAGCAGAAGAAGCGCCATGCTGAGAAGTTGGACAGTTCCATTGAGGAACAGGCTCCGACTGCTGTAGATGACTCTCTGCGAGTGACAGTGTTCCGTCCCTTCCTGATGAGAAAGGTTACTCCATCATGTCCATCTTTGTCTGATGCTGGTACTGTGAGATGCCCAGGGACTGGGAGAGAGTGTGGCTGAGCTTGTCGAGGCCATTGAGGCCTGGGGACTGTGCATTCACGGTCATGTGGCTGACACCACAAGTGTCTCTGTGCTGGTTGCCCAGGTCTGTATTCGGCGTTACCATGTATCATGAGCTCAGGGAAGCCAGAACGTACTCAAGGAGAGCATTCCTGTGAGTGAAAACTCTGCTCTTCCAGCAAAAATTTACTCTCATTCCTTGGCAATTATATAAAAAATTGTAAATAATCCACATAATTGGAACTTCTTAGGTCACACCTGGCGATGCTCAGGTTACTCCTGGCTCTACACTCCTGGCAGTGTTCAGGGGACCCTATGGGATGCCAGGGATAGAACCTGGGTCAGCTACATGTAAGGCAAATGCCTTACCAGCTGTACTATCTCTTTGGCCCCATTATTGGAACTTTTAAACAGTCAAATAGGGATATGCTTTTTTTTTTTTTTAATTTTTTTTTCCCCCAAATTTTATTACACCATTTTAGACATACAATTGCAAGATGCTCATGCAGAGTTCTGGTTCCACAGCGTTCCAACATCCATCCCTCCACCCAAACCCATCTCCCATCAGCAATGTCCCCACCTCCCTCCCCCTCCCACACCTCAACTACTTGGCGGGGTCTGTATGTCTTCTCTTTCCTCTCTATCTCTCCCTCCCGCCAAACTTTCCTGCACATCGTGGAATGCAGTGGATTAAAGGACATTACTGTTTCCACTATTTTGATGGACCGCGTGGCCGCAAGTGGACGTGCGACCTGGGCTCGAACTGGTTTTGCTCTGTTAATCTGATCGTGAGGTAGTATCCCAGCATCTGGACAGTGAAGGTGGTGGCTAGTGTGGTGGGCGAGTCTCATCCGGCTGCTTCCGGGACCCCCGGAGGTGATGAGCCCACTCCCAAAACCCATCTGTCTTCCCGGGAGCCCCATGGTCAGCTTAGCCGGGGGAAAGCGGAGTTCCAGCTTCCCCAGGCACGTCCGAGGCCCGCATGCTATGACTGGTCGCCCCAGGGCAGCGGGATATGCTTTTTGACAGTGATTATGTAAGATGTAATAGCCAGATAGAAATTTACCATAATACTGTCCCTCAACCATCAACAAATCATGGATTTGTTTTTTACCATATTATTTACCATAATACTATCCCTTAACCATCAACAAATCATGATCAGAACAGAGAATTAGACTGTGACAAGTATCATCTTTAGGATGAAGTTGGGGGGAAGATGCTTGGCATTACAAATACTGTTTATATTGAGCTTATAAGTAAATGGATGTTGGATGGTTAGATCCTGGGTTGGTGTTGTAGAAGGAAGGTGTGAATTAGAGGCAGCGTCATGAGTTTGAATCCTTGTGTGGGTGTAGATGGATCTAGGAACAGCTGTTTGTGCGTGCATGTCTGTACACATTATTGTGTACACAATCTTATTATTTATTGCATACACATTCTTCTCTGTTGAGAGGGAAGAAGCAGCTGTTCTGCAGTGGAACAGGGGTGGTGGTGCCTCTTCTTTGGGGTTTCTGAAGTTCTTGAATGACTCTTGGGGAAGTGACCGATTCTGGAACAGGGCAGGCAACATACGAAAGACAGCTCGAGTAGTTTACAGTACCAGAAGGTGAAGAAGGTGCTTGAGGGAAACACGCATGGAAGGGGTCAGAGAGGCGCATGGCACCCAACCCAGAAGTGGTCTCTTTCTAATTAGTTTTTGCTTGCTAGTAATAGTAAACATTTTTGGGTTGCTTGTATCTCATTTATAGAACTTAACAGCAGATTTTTATTTATTTCTTTTCTTTTTTTTTTATTTTTTATTTTACCGCCTTGAGAGAACATTTCTTTTTTTTAAAGACTTTTTTTTTTTTTCTTTCTTGGGTCACACCCAGCAATGCTCAGGGGTTACTTCTGCCTCTGCACTCAGGAATTACCCCTGGCAGTGCTTGGGAGATCATATGGGGTGCCGGGATCGAAAACCCTGGTCGGCTGCATGTAAGGCAAACGCCTTCCCCTCTGAACTATTGCTCTTGCCCCTTGTAGAGCATTTCATTTTGGCCATTTTTATTTTTATGTAGTCAGTGTTTTCAAATTGATTTGAATCTGGCACGTTATGCCAGAGTGCATTACTCTTATGCATCTTTGCTAGTATTTTTGGATATTTTTAGAGTTTTCTTTTTTAGAGTGGAAACAGCTTTGCTTATCATTCCATTACTGTTAATTGCTCACAACCACTCTCAGATTTTTTTTGTTAAACCACCCCATAAAGAGGCAACAGAATGACCAAGAACTACAAAATGACAGCTGCAAACACTGACAAACTCTTCTTTCCCTGATCTTTTAGATTCAACTTCAATTGCGACAGAGTATTCCCTGAAATTCGACGAGTCTATGACAGAGGATGAGATAGAGGAAAAGTCCTTCCGGTCTCTGTTACCTTCTGAGAGCCATCGCCGATTCAACATGGAGAAAAAAAAGAGGCCAACATGACGACTTCGGATGAAGAGACATCCCCCGAAAAGACAACCCCATCTTCTTCCAAGGTATATGACGTGTCCTGTAGGGCTGCCTCCCTCCTGGACATCAGGGACTCAGTCCGGAGACCACACCAGTGAATGGGTGCTGCTTCCTTTCTCTTAGGGACTGCGGGGGGACCATGTAGTGTCAGGGATCCAGTCCAGGGCTTAGCTGTGCAAAAGCAGGTGCTCCCAACTGTTCAAGCGCTCTCCCTAGCCAACCCACTGAAGACATTTCACATTTCGTTTCACTTGTCTGCTCCCAGAATGGTTTTCCCAAGATAACAATTTGAGGGTGGGGTTTCTTTTCTTTTTCTTTCTTTCTTTTTGTTCATTTTTTGGGGCCATACTCAGTGATGCTCAGGGGTACTGTACACCAGGAGTAACTCCTGGTGTACAGTACCCCTGTACATGCTGGATGCTGGGGATCGAACCCAGAGAGTCGATTATGTACAAAGCTAGTGCCTGACCTGCTATAAGCTGGGTCTAACTCCAGGGTTTTGTTTTTGTTTTTTATTTTGGTGTGTTTTGGGGGCATATCCGATGATGCTTAGGGGGTTACTCCTGGCTCTGTACTCAGGGAACTCTCCTGGGAGTGTTCAGGGAGCCATATGGGGTGCTGGGGATCAAACTCAGGTTGACCACATGCAAGGCAAGAGCTTACTTGCTGTATTTGCTCCAGCCCCAGGTCTGGTTTATTTTGTTTATTTTCTTTTAAGATTTGGCTTTGCTTCCTTGCACAGAAGACAGACATAGGCCTTGTAATGATATATGAGGCCTTTGAATTGCTGAGCCATTGTTACTGTATTTGCTTTCTACTTGCTCCTTGCATAGAACATTTTCCTCCATTTTAAAAGTTGCATTTCAGGGACTGGAGTGATAGTGCAGCAGGTAGGGCATTTTCCTTGCACACAGCCAACCTGGCTTCAGTCCCCATTATCATATGGTCCCTGAGCAACGCCAGGTGTGATTCCTGAGTGCAGAGTCAGGAATAACCCCTGAGCATCGCTGGGTGTGACCCAAAAGGTAAAATAATAATTAAATTAAAAAATTTAGGGGCCGGAGCGATAGTCCAGCGGGTAGGGCATTTGCCTTGCATGCGGCCAACCCAGGTTCGATCCCTGGCATCCCATATGGTCCCCGAGCACCTCCAGGAGTAATTCCTTAGTGCAGAGCCAGGAGTAACCCCTGATCATTGCCAGGTGTGACCCAAAAAGCAAAAAAAAAAAAAATAAAAATAAAAGATGCATCTTATTAAATTGTAAGCTTTTTGGTAAGAAGGACTAAGTTTTACTTTGCTTTATATTCCTGTGATGGTACCTAGCCAATAGTAGAAGTTTGTTCAAAATTTACTGGCAGACAAATATTGCTTCTTTAGGGTCTGTTTTGAAGAATGTTCTTATAACATCATCATCAGGGTTAGTTTTTTTTTATTGATAGATTTATTTATTTTTATTTTGGGGTCACGCCTGGCCATGCTCAGAGCTTAATATCACAGGTGCTTGGGGACCATATGGGATGCTGGGCATCAAACCCCATGAGCTGTGTGCAAGACAGACGCCCTCCCTGCTGTACTATGTCTCTGACCCAGATAAGATTTACTTCTGTAAGTGCACTTTTTTTTAGTTACTAAGATCCTCTTATAATGAATTTCAAATGCATTCTCTGCTTTCAGGAGCTGAGCATACCATTCTCAGGAGGACAGGATAGCTTTTCTAAATTCACCATGGAGATGGTTCGCCAGTACATGAAAGAGGAGGAAATGAGGGCAGCTCACCAGTCTTCACTCCTGCGCCTGCGCCGAGAAGGCCCTGAAGGAAAAACCAAGGCTGAATTAGCCTGGTTAGAGCACCAGAAAAAGTAAGTTCTTTCAGTGGACGTGGATTTTAGTCTTCAGTTCTTCCTTTTGGTCAAAGGAAATTCTTTTTATTTTTTTTTGGGGGGGTCACACCCAGCAGCGCTCAGGGGTTACTCCTGGCTCTTCGCTCAGGAATTACTCTTGGTGGTGCTCAGGGAACCATATGGGATGCCGGGAATCAAACCTGGGTCAGCCACATGTAAGGCAAATGCCCTACCCGCTGTAGTATCGCTCCAGCCCCATACTTCATTCTTGTTGCTTTTGAGAACTTCTCCCCATGCATTTTCTTTGCATTTCTCTTTTATTTGTTAACTGACGCTTATGTTGTTTTGAGTCTCATTTTGTCATTTCTATACTTAGTTGCTTTATTATTGTAAATTTTTCAAAATTCTTTTGGCTTTAAAGGAGTCACCTAGGAACATCTGGCCCACTGACTCGTCCCTTGTATGTTCTGGGCCAATAATAGTGATGCTTCTCATCACTGTTTGTGGCCATGGATAAGGATAAGAATATTCAAATATCTGTCCTTGGCAGAAAAATGTATCCCTTCCCTGGTCTAGAGCGTAGCTTTTAAAACGTTAAGTTATGTCAGGAGACTTTTAAAACTTGTCTGAAAACACATTTCTCTTACCACAAACATGTGGGAGTCAGTGGTTAGGTAAGACAGAGAAGGGAACAGTGTGCTAATAATTGTCGAAAGTGATAATACCAATCTAGAACTGAGAATTGAGTACAGGCAAAAAGATAGACATGATAACCTCTAAATGTATGTATTGCAATCCACAATGTGTAAGAGAAGGAAGAGAGAAAGAGAGAAAGAGAAGGAGAGAAAAAGAGATAAAGAACCTGCCATAGAGGTAGGCTAGGGGGAGGGGGTAGGAATCGGGGACATTGGTGGTGGGAAATGGTCACTGGTGGAGGGATGGGTGCTGGAACACTGTATGACTGAAACCCAAACATGAACATCTTTGTAATTGTATATCTCACAGTGGTATATTTTTAAAAAATCTATTCTTGAATCCAACAATAGTTATGTAAAATAGGTATTTTCAGAAAAAGATATTTTTTGTTTCATATTAGGAAAAATAATGCATCATATTATGACTAAGCCACTTGATCACTTGAATCCCGTTATTCATCGATTTGCTCGAGCAGGCGCCAGTAACATTTCCATTGGACCCTATCACGTGCCAATGTAGCCCAATGGCATCTGGTTAATTCAGGAATACGAAGAGCCTCAAACCGTTCCTTCAGGGTCTTTACAAGGAAGTCTGACCATCTTGTAGGTGGGCGGCCACGGGGATCTTTTGACATCCCTTGGGATCCAGTCGGTAATGGCTCTAGTCCAGCGGTTGTCTCCAAATCGCATTATATGTCCAGCCCATCTGATTTTTGATGCCTTGGCAAACGAGACAGCGTCCCTGATTCTGGAACAGCGACGGAGGTCAGAACTCCGGATTCCTTCTCTAACTTGAGTGAGGCATGATATTCCAAGCATAGCTCTTTTCGATTCCTCTCTGGGAGACCTGAATAGCATTCTCATCCTGCTTTCGTAGGGCCCAGGTCTCTGAGGCATATGTTAATGCAGGGAGAACGGTGGAGTCAAAGAGATGTGCCCGGAGCCGGAGGTTCTTTGTCCTTTTAGCTATTTCTTCGATGCCTTTGAAGGCATTCCATGCTGCTCTCTTCCTCCTGCACAGCTCAGGTTTTAGGTCATTCATCATGTTGATTTCTCGACCTAGGTACACATAACTGCTGCATTCAGAGATGTTTGTTCCATTGAGAGTGAATGGGGCCTTTGGAACTCCGTTCATTCTTCATAAACATAGTTTTCTTTTAGATTCAGCTGTAGACCTATCTTTCCACATTCTCGGTCGAAGTCAGCCAGCATTTGTGCCGATTGGCTAATGTTTGGTGTTACTAGAACGATGTCATCAGCGAAGCGGAGGTGGTGTAGTTGCCGACCATCTATCTTCACTCCCATTCCTTCCCATTCTAATTGTTGCATGATGTTCTTGAGGGTGGCACTGAAGAGTTTTGGTGAAATGGTATCACCCTGTCGAACCCCTCTTTTCACATTAATGATCACTTCTTTGTAGAATGGTGAGATCCTGGTGGTGAATCCGTAATACAGCTCACGAAGGATCTTGATGTATTGGGTTTGAACACCCTGTTTGGCTAGGGCTTCGATGACTGCTTCAGTCTCCACAGAATCAAAGGCTTTCTGTAAATCAACGAACATTAGATAGAGCGGCATCTTGTACTCCCTACAAACCTCAATGAGCTTGGTTACTGTGTGGATATGGTCAATTGTGCTGAATCCTTTTCGGAAGCCTGCTTGCTCACATGGTTGTCCTTCATCTAGTGTTCTGCTAATCCTGTTCAGGATGACTCGTGTAAACAGCTTGTAGATGACGGACAACAGGCAGATGGGGTGATAGTTGCCGATGTCGTGAATGTCTCCCTTCTTGAACAGTAGAACTGTCCTGCTGGTTTTCTATTGGGAGGGGCACCTTGCATTCGGACAGGTAGCATGTGAAGAGCTGAACTAGTGTATTGATGAGTAAGCTATGACTAAGCCATAGGAACAATATTTACTCATGAATTTTTCCAGTTGCATATATTATTTCATAGATATATACCACCCGACAGATCCTGGCAAGCTACCGGTGTCGTATTTGATATGCCGAAAACCAGTAACAGTTATAGACCTCATTCCCATGAGCTGAACGAATGGTTTGAGGCTCTTTCCTGGTGTGAACAAATGCCTTTGGGCTACACTAGCATGCGACAGAAAGTATGGAGATGTTACTGGTGCTGGCTCCAGCAAATTGATGAACAATGGGAAGACAAGTGATACAAGAGATACATAAGCTATTTGGTTTTGAAATTTATGAAATTATTATGTAAATAAATTCAAATATGAGTCCAAAAGTATGGAATACATATAAATATCTGTCCTTAATTAATGTCTACATTTATTCCTATGGCTGTATCTAAATTTGGTGAAAATAAATTTATATGGTCCTATGTCACTAAAAAATTTGGAAAATTTGAAAATAAAAAAATAACTTGTGAAAAAAATAAAAACACATTTCTCTATGATTTGTTATCAGTAAACATTTAGTTTCTATACTGGTAGGGTCACAAATGGAAGATTTTTAAAATCTTCAGTTTGTGGGGGGCCATAGTGATAACACAGTGGGTTGGGCATTTTCCCTTGATGCGCAGCTGACCTGGCTTCGATCCCTGGCATCCCATACGGTTCCCTGAGCACTGCCAGAAGTTATTCCTGAGTGCAGAGTCAGGAATAACTCCTGAGAATCCCTGTGTATGACCCAAAAAAGCCAAAAGTAATAGTTACAGTAATAATAATAATAATAATAATAATAATAAGCCTATTTTGCATAAATTCTATTTCTTGGGCTTTCTTGTTGCATGCAGCTGTTATTTTCACATTTAAAGTTATATTGACCATCTTATAGGTGGGTGGCCACCTACAAGATGGTCAGACTTCTTCGTCAAGACCCTGAACGAACAGTTTGAGGCTCTTTGTATTCCTGAAGCAGCCAGATGCCATTGGGCTACACTGGCACATGATAGGGGCAAATGGAAATATTACTGGCGCCCGCTCGAGCAAATCGACGAATAACGGGGTGTCAAGTGATCAAGTCAAGTGAATAATTATAATAATAATAAGCCTGAGCATTGCCCATATGGTCCCCTGAGCACCGCCAGGAGTGATTCCTGAGTGTAGAGCCAGGAGAAACCCCTGAGCATTGCCGGGTGTGACCCAAAAAGCAAAAAAAAAAAAAAAAATAATAATAATAATAATAAGCCTATTTTGCATAAATTCTATTTTGGGCTTAGGAATTGTTGCATGCAGCTGTTATTTTCACATTTAAAAGTGTTATATTGACATAAAAATTTTTTGGCTATGTAATTCTTGACATTGGAATAAAAATGTAATCTCATCTTTGTCTCCGTGGGAAACATTTTCAGACATCTCCGAGACAAAGGAGAAGATGATAAAATGCCTCCACTCCGGAAGAAACAGCGGGGCCTGCTCTTAAGGCTGCAGCAAGAAAAGGTATGCTAGGAAATACATTCCTTATTGAAGAGAGTGTCCTGGGGCTCGAGAAAGAGTGCAATGGGAAGGATTGCCTTGCATGCACCGGACGCAGGTTCGAGCTACAGCATCCCATATGGTCCCCAGAGTAACTCCTGAGTGTAGAGCCACGAGTAACCCTTGAGCATCACTAGGTGTGCCCCAGTGCCCCATCCCCACAAAGAGAAGATCATAAAACAGTTTAGGTTGTGCTATTATTTTGCCTCATCTCTTTTTCTTATTACTGCTTTCAGTGAAGTTTTGTTCATACATGCAATTGTATATGCCTTTACTAAATGTATAGGGATTGTTTCATACTAGCTGTATCTCTCCTTTAGGATTATGCATTATTGCTGATTTAAACATGGTCCAGTCAAACCTTGTGCTTTCACATAATATGTAAAATAACAGTCCTTTGAAGTGCATGTTTTATTTATTAATGTTTGTGGTGTCTTGAACAAGGCAAGAAAAATATCACTAAGCTATTTAAAATGCGTATTTTGGGGCTGGAGCCATAGCCCAGCGGTAGGGCGCTTGCCTTTTGCGCTGCCAGCCCGTGCCAGCCTGGAGTTCGATCCCCGGCATCCCATATGGTCCCCCCGAGCACCGCCAGGAGTGATTCCTGAGTGCAGAGCCAGGAGAAACCCCTGTGCATTGCCGGGTGTGACCCAAAAAGCAAAATAAATAAATAAATAGATAAGTAAGTAAATAAATAGATAAATAAAAATAAAGTGCGTATTTTACAAAGTAAGATCCTTTTAGGAAAAGTTTATTTGGAATGAGTGCCTGTTAAATTATTTTAAAAAGATCAAATATTATAACTCTCTTTCCTTCACTGTGTTAAACTTTTCAAGGTTATTTATCTTGAAATACAGTATGCACGTTTACATAGGTAATCTAGTTTTCTCTTTAAAATATTACTTTTGTCTTTTTTCATATCACTCCCTCTCCTAACTCCTCGGGCCCATAGGCAGAAATCAAACGGCTACAAGAAGCCAGCAAGGCAGCCCGGAAGGAAAGACAGCTGATCCTGAAGCAGCAGGAGGAGATAGACCGGATCCGTCAGGCCACTGTCAAGTTGCAGGGAGAAGCTCAAGTCTGCGGGGGACAACAGGCTGGTGAGTCGTGTGACATAGCTGTGATTCTGTTTCCCGCCCCTTTGGGCTCACAAGTACCTGGTCAAGCCTCCTTTTTCTGTGTGGCAGAGGGCACACCTGGCAGTGTTCAGGTGTTGGCCCATCACCTCTGTAGGGCCTCGGAAGCAGCCGGATGAGACTCGCTCACCATAATAGCCGCCGTTTTTGCAGTCCAGACCCCACAGCTCATCAGAACCCACACAGCTATTCCTGGCTCTGTCCTCAGGAGTGACCCCTGGCTTTGCTCATGGATAGATAGCTCAGTGGCAGAAGCACCTGCCTTGCTAGTGTGAGGCTGCGAGTTTGATCCCCACTACACCCTCGTGTTTGACTGTTCAGCAGAGAAAAGGGGGGAGGGCAAGAGGGAGAAAATCCGAGCAAATCTAGGGCAGATGGGCAGACACATCTGGATCCGTCAGGGCTCCATCCTGATGAACAAGCTCAGTCTCTGGGTTCCTCCTCTGCCCTTTCTTCTCGGGCAGCTGACTTTGTCTGTGTTCCAGGGCCATGAACCCGCCTGCAGGCCACATGCTCCACCACTGCTCCACCCCGCCGGCTCAGCATTTTTCTTTGTTCTTTTTTTTCTTTTGGTTTTCGGGGCCAAACCCAGAAGTGCTGGCTCTGTGCTTAGGCTTATTGCAGACAAAGGCTCAGGGAACCCTGTGGGATGCTGGGGATGGACCCAGGGCAGCTGCATGCAGGCAAGTGCCCTCCCCTCTGTCCTGTCTCTCTGGCCTCATCTTCCCCAGCACTTTACTTACTTGAGTTCACAATCTAGTCAACTGCTGCTCCCGTGTGGCCTACGTCCGTGACCAGTAACCCCGTCTGGTTGTCCGTGGGCTCTGTGCCCGCCATCCACCTGAGCACGGGTTTCCTTGCAAGAGTGCCACCTCCTGGTAGGACAGCTCCCACCAGGGCATCCTCACTGTCCTTGGGGCCAACTTCCCCCATAGATACCCTCTTTCTAGCTCAGTTCCGACTCCCCCACTCTGGTCCACTGCCCCTTCTCCAAGCCTGCCTTTGTTCTATCCCACCTTCTCGTTTCTGGATGAATCATCTAGGAAGGAGAGAGGCATAGTTGTGCTCACCTGTCTTCCCAAAAAGACCTAAGAAAGAATGTCTGCCCAAGTAGTTAACATGTACACTTTGCTTATTAGAAGTAGCATATGCTGGGGAGAAAGTCATTTGGGGAGGTGCTTGCCTTTTCCTGGGGACCCGAAGAGTTCCTCAAGCTGGACAATGAGCTATCCCTGAGGTCAGAGCCAGGAGTCAGCCCTGAGCACTGCCAGATGAGGCACAAACAGAAGAAACACATACTGCCTGAAGCCGCTGCTTCCAGAGTGTAGCCAGCATGTGCTTTTTTGGTTTGTGAAAAGACCATTTTTCCCTGGGAAATACTTAAAGAAAATAACCCATCCCTGGGTATAATTAAACTAGATTTTTGTGAGTGTTTCCTGCTTTGAATCTTTGTGGATATGTTGTATATAGTATATAATGGAAACATTTTTGTTTAGTATATTGTAACTTCATATGTCTTTTGAATAGTTTCACTTTAAAAATCAGAAACTATGGGCCGGAGTGATAGTCCAGCAGGTAGGGCGTTTGCCTTGCATGTGACCGGCATCTCATATGGTCCCCCAAGCACTGCCAGGAGTAATTCCTGAGTGAAGAGCCAGGAGAAACCCCTGAGCATTCCCAGGTGTGACCCCAAAAAAGCAAAAAAAAAAAAAAATCAGAAACTACTAGGGCCTGTGAGGGCAGGATGTTTACCTTGCACTTTGCCAATGTGGGTTTGATCCCTGGCATCACATATGGTCCCCAAGCACTGTCAAGAATTCCTGTGTGCAGAGCAGGGAGTAACCTCTCAGCATCCCCGGTATGAGCCAAAGAGCAAAAAATAAAAGATTGATACTGCTTAGGTCCAGATTACTAGTAGCAGTAATATTTTAATTTTTTTTTATTTTTTGCTTTTTGGGTCACACCCGCAATGCTCAGGGGTTTCTCCTGGCTCTGCACTCAGGAATTACTGACGGTGCTCAGGGGACCATATGGGATGCCAGGGATCGAACCCAAGCCGGCACAGGCCGGCCGTGTGCAAGGCAACGCCCTACCCACTGGGTTATCGCTCCGGCCCCAGGAATATTTTATTCTTCAGACAATGTAACAGATGACTTGAAGGAACTATTCAACAAGATGCTGTTGTTGATGAGGCTCTTGCTAATCAATCACAGCCAGGTGTGAGCATCCAGCAGTCTGCCCCCAAGTCCAGTGCACTGTTCCACCATTTCAGAGTAATCAGAGTCTGAACAGTGACTCCGAGGCCTCGATCCCAGTGGGATTGTCATGCTCTGCCCTTCATGTTTGCAGGACTCGCCCAGTGATGAGGATCCGCTGGATAACAAAGTGGCCAGTCCGGGTCCCACAGACTTGGACACCCGTAGTCCATCCCCCATTTCCATCTCCAGCAGTGAGACCAGCAGTATCATGCAAAAGCTGAAGAAGATGCGGAGCCGCATGGATGAAAAGTAATTCCTTTCTATAAATACCCGTTATTAGCGACCGATAACCAGTGCAGTATACCTCATTAGACTGGCTCAAGAGCGCTTTGGTAGGGTCGCATGCTCTGCCTGATGGTCAGTTAACTGTTGTATCTTTCACAAAATAAATTTTCTCATTTTTTTTAGTAGTAGGTTTTTGTATCAGGAAACTAGTCTGCAGACAGTTCCATATAGCTCACCTTACTTGAGCATTTTCTGTTTTGTTCTGTTAAACGTTCAGTGCTCTTAGGCTTATTTAGAGTGAACTTTCAGCTTCATGAATCACCCTACTGAAGCCAGAGGCTGAAACTCTCCTGGGTTCAGAGGGCTTCTGAGCCTTCCATTATCTTAAAGCATTTCTAAGTGTTAAGACTCTTCCTTTGGTGGAGCAGGTGAGGGTGGGAGGAACATAACCAGAACCTTACAGTGGAGACATTTGCTCTTACGCCAAGCTGCGTCCCATCAGCTCCTGTCAGGAAAGTCACTCCAGGGACTGGAGCCAGCATCCAGCCAGCAACCACCTGGTGTCCCCATCATGACCACATCACTGTCCTTGGGAGTAACTACCAGACCTCTCATCCGTGTTGAAGAATGCCCCCCACACACACCCCATCTCCGTTAGGCGTTGGTCAGAAATACTCCATTTGGATGATTTTCATAGGGTAGACTGTCAGGGGTGTTTTAAAATAGAAATGGGTAGAAAACGGACTAGAAAAACGGACGTCAAAAAGGCTTTCTTAACTTTCCTGACCAGCTCTTCCATCATTTTTAGAGATTCTTGTTTGTTCATGGATCTTTGAATTCCAAATACTCTGTTCCCATTCATTGTCATAATTGATTGGACATTTTCCTTCTGCTAAGAATCTTCCAGGAGTAAATACTGGAGGAAAGACCAGGTCACTCCCGTCATTGATTTTTTTTGCTTTTAGATCCATTAAGGGGCCCCTGCAGCCCAATATGATAACAATCTGATCAGTGGATCACATGTTGGAGAAGGTGATAAAGATTGTGGTCCTGAGGTTGGCAATGCTCAGATTCTCAGTCATAGGCCCAAGGTGCAGCTCTCCAGAGCTCTTGCTTTGCTCTGCTGACGCCATTTAGTTTAGAAACAAGAAGGAAATCAAATTAGTTTCATTTTAAACAACCAGTTACACAGTTGAGTACTATATTATTTGACCGTTGGCTAAAATATATTGTCTTATCAGTGTTGAAAAATGTGACTGTGAGTTTTTAAAAAATTAAGAACATGGGCCTGAGCAATAGTACAGAGGGTAGGGCGTTTGCCTTGCACTTAGCCAACCCAAGTTTGATCCTGGCATCCCATATGGCCCCTGAGCACCGCCAGGAGTAATTCCTGAGTGCAGAGTTAGGAGTGATCCCTGAACATGGCAGGGTGTGACCCAGAGGGAGAAAAAAAGAGTAGTGAAAAAAATTGTTAAAATTGCATATCATTGCCTTAAGCTAGAAATAGTTTTCTTTGAGAAGTTTCTCGATTGTTTAGTAGGTGAATAAATCCTGATAATATTTTCTTCGCCTGCCCTAGATTTAGGAATAATTTCCTGCCTCGCCTTACTTGAGCATGTCACTAGACAGTTTTAAGTAGTAAAATAGATTTTGCTGTAGGAAAAAGTATGAGACTGAATTCTTTTAGGCCAGTGTTATTCATAGATAGCCTCATTTATCATCTTTAAACTTTATTTAGGGGGTAGATTTGGATCGCAGCCAACAATGCTCAGGGCTTACTCCTGATTCTGCACTCAGGAATCACTCCTGGCTCTGCATGGGGGCCGTGTGGAATGTAGGGGTCAAACCCAGGTGGGGCTCGTGCAAGGCCTTCCCCTGTTGTATTATCTCTCCAGTCCGTAGAATCTAATGATTTTAAACTGAAAGTTTGATTTGAAATTGTGAACTTTGCTTTGCTCTTTCAAATGATTGGTTTACAGAAGCCATTGGAAAACAGTCTCCAGTTATATTCAGTCAGTGGGACATAAGATCTCACTTATGTCACTTTGACACTATGTTGATCATTTAAGATGTATGAGGAGGTACTTGAGTGGAGAAAGGATGAATTATAAAATGCTGGAACTGCCCAGTTCCAGCCCACAGTTGATCTGATGGGTTGGAGACGCCGTGACTCGGGACTCCCAGCTTGCCCGTGTCAGAACCAGAATTCTGTTGTGTGGGCATCTGAAGTTTCTGTGATTTAAGTCACAGCATTGCAGTTCTGTTTCAAAGCCTGGTAAGGGGCCAGAGCAATACAGCACAGATCCTTGGCATCCCAGACATCCTCTAAGCCCTGCTGGGAGTGATTCCTGAGAGCAGAGCCAGTAGTAACCTCTGAGCACTACCAGGTGTGGCCCAAAAAGCCAAATAAAAATGAATAAATAATAATACAACAAAATAAAACAAAAATGACAGTGACAATTTAGTTATCTCAGTAGAAATTGACCCTTCTAAACATTAATGGAAATGTTCTTAATACAGAGGCATCTATACACAGTTCAGAATGTGAAAATGAGAGTTTATTATTTGTGTACTCTAAAGTAGCATTTCCTTAGAGCATTATGTAGTTTCAGGTGCTGAAAAAGCAATTTACTCTCCTATTCCTGAAGTTGCTGGCAGAAGCAGAGTGAGTTCCTGAGCCAGAAGCTGCTCCACAGGGGTTACTGTGTTCTGTTCCCTGAGAGACCTGTTGCAGAATGCGCAGCATCTAGAGCTTTTGTAGCCTTTGTATCAGACAGTATCTAAAATTGTTCACTCTGGTGTGGAGAGAAAAGCCTCTTGTTTTCACTTCATTTCAGTCAAGTTTTTGTTAATAGACATATTTCTAGAATGGATGTATGTTAAATGAGTAACATGTTTCTGAAAAAAAAATCATAACTTTAGACTTCTCTTAGCCTTTCCTTTTTTTTTTAACTTTTATTTCCTGGCCCAGGTTTTATTCTCCCTTTTTACTGAGGTGCCATGATTTACAGTGTCTGCGCTCCAGAATCACTTCTGTTGGGGTGCAGGGACCATATGGAGTGGCAGGGATCAAGCCTGACTTAGCCACAGGCAAGGCAGGTAGCGAGCACCCTATCTGCTGGACTCTTGCTCTGCCCACTTTCTAGCTGTTGAATGTACTTGATCTCTGGTAGGAAAAATGACTGTCCTCTGTTGGATTAAACAAAATCTTTAAATCATAACTTTTGGTGGTTTCACTTGTTCCAATTTTGTTTTTACCCCCTTGTACTAGGTCATGCATGCATTTAGCAGTTACGCTCTTAAGAGGGTGGGTGATAATTGTGTGTTTGGAATAGATCTCCAGGCACATTCGCTTTGCATACTGTTTTGACGATTGACATAAAAAATTAAACACTATTCATTCATAAAGAATGGCAAGGAAGATTTGCAGTGTAATACTGAAATCTGGCTAGATTATTTTTCTTAAATTTTGGTACAGAAATCAAGGGTACTTAAGTGTCTCTGTGAAGAAGTAAACAAAGGGGAGAGGAACTATTAAGTTAATCTGTGGGGAAACTGGAAAACCAACACTGGTTTAGTCTGTTAACCTAAGACACGTGAGGCACGATCATTCTGGCTGTTTAAGGTCTGAACGCATGGCTGGATTGACACCTCGATTTTCTCACTTGTGTGACACACTGGTACTGTTCCTTGCCTTGACATAGGTGTTACTGTTGTGTGCATGAGAACAGGAGAATGCTCTGTCAAAGAGAACGGACCTTTCCAAACTGCTACCATACTACTTTTATCTCGTATCTGATAATCTGTTACTCCTTAAAAGAAGAGAAAGTGGTTGGGTGGTTTTCTTCAGAACTTGATATGAAATTCGCTGTTTTACCTTTTATGGCTCAGCTGAATGCAGTACAATTTTTACTTTTAAACGTTTTTCGTGGGACCCACATGGCTGATTCTTAGTCACGCCTCCTGCTGTTCTGAAGAATGGGTATTGTATGTCAGCTTCATTGTTTCCCTGGAGATTTTGTTCAATAGAAAGACCCGCTCCAAGCTGGCTTTTTAAACTAAACCCTGTACTGACTAGCTCACTATGGTACGGCCAGGGGTTGCACTTTTTACTTAATGTCCAGTTTCAAGCACCGCACCTTGGAGTACTAGGCAGAGCGTGGTTTGTGCAGGACACCTGGGGCTCTGGGTGCCATTCACAAAGTGTGGGATGGTCAGGCTGTACTTTACACGGGGCTGCTGCCACTTTCACCAGCAAACAATTCACTGCGCTTGTGGGTGGACCGCGGGAGCCTGCTCTGAGAAGAAAGACACGTTGATTCTGGACCCATGGGTAAGAGCATGTGGGCAAGCAGGTCTGTGCCACAGCGCAGAGTGTGCCCCTTGCTCTGGCAGGGACGCTGGCAGCGCCCTGCAGTAAGTGTGCTGGCCACCCCTCACCCTTTTCTCGCGCTTGCCCTCTCTTCTTTCCCGCCTCTTGGTCTCTAGGTTTTAAATTCTTCCTCCTTATTTTGTAGACACTGCTCTCCTGTCCACTACTTCTTCTCTGTCTTTACGTCTCATCACTGGGCCTCTCTCAGTGTCTGTTTCCCCCAACCTTCATCCCAAATTCCAGCTGTATATCTACAACCAGTTGGTCAGGTAACTGCACCATTTTGTGCACTCTTTGGTAGAGCATGCCCGTCTTTTTTGGTTGGTTTGCTTTTTCTTTTTCCTTTTCTTATTTTTTCCCTAATAGCCCGGGGGGCTCTTGTCAAATGTTCATTGATTTTTTTTTAAACCTTTTTATTTTCATTATTAATGTGACATGCTTATCGTTCCAAGAAGCCAGTGGCAGTTCTTGTACAGACTTTTCGTGTCTGCTGGGTGTGTAAATGCCTTTTGCTGCTGAGGTGCCGCTGATCCATCAACCATGGGCCATGCGAGGAGCCCATCTTTCCTCTAACTGGGGTATCTACTTTGAGGAGAGTTTAACAGTAGCCTTTTAACTGCTCAAATCACTTTTCTGAAATCTGCATTTCCCCTAATCTTTGGAATATACAGGTATTGGCTATTTCATTTCAGAATTCCGGTTCAATTGATACACTGGCAGCCTTCATGTGGGCAGCCTTCATGTGCCCCCTTCACTCAAGGAACCTGTGCACTGTTTCCGAGTAGAAGGTGCCTGGACAGGGTGCACAGTGACCTGCCCATGGCCTTGAACCTCTAGGTTCATGAGATCTAAACTTACTGTCCTTGAAACCAACCCAGACTGAATCCAAAAATGAGAGTTGAAAGGGGACTTGAACATGGGTGTTTTGGTTTTTCTGGGTTTTGTTTTGGTTTGATTTTTGCCTGCTTGTTTGGGGACTCCGGGTGTGTTTTGTGGTGGTTTTGGTCTTTGTTGTGTGGGGGTGTGTGTGCTTACTGCTGTGAACCCTCAAAATAAACTCCTTTTACCTTCAATTGTACAAAATAACCACCCCTGCAAAGGGTCACCAACTAGGAGTGTCCAGAAACTTGCTGCCATGACCAAAAGCTCCACTATTTGTCCTTGACGAATCTTAATGAGGAAAGCTTGAGCGCTTTCATGTTCTGATGTGTTGACCTGTCACAGTTTCTTTGACCTGGATGTTTCCCCCTTCCGAGAGGACTCGTGTGAAGTCCCTTTCTCCCCCAGCTGCGCCAGGGGTTGGAGTGTGAGAGTGCTGGGTAGCGCCAGCTGGGTGGTGTGGCTGCTCACTCCCATCCACCCTGTGCCTGTAGGTTTCTCACCAAGCGGGAGCAGAAGCTGATGCAGCGGCGCCAGCACGCCGAGGAGCTGCTGGAGTGGAAGCGACGCCTGGATGCAGAGGAGGCAGAAATCCAGCAGATGGAGAAACAGGCCTTGGCGGCTTGGGACAAGGAGTTAATAAAACCGAAAACGCCTAAGAAAGAACTGGAGGATCAGAGGACAGAGCAGAAAGGTAATGACGTGAGCTCTGCGCAGGCCACCAGCTAACATTGATGGAAAGATGTCTCCCCCACCCCTATATTTTTCCCTTTCTGAGAAATAAGAGTAAAGCAAAGGCCATAGATAAAGATAGTACCGCTGGGTAGAACACGTGCCGTGCATATGCTAACACAGGCTCGGTCCCCAGGTTCCCCCAGCATCAAAAGGGGAAATTCCTGAGAGAAGAGCCTGGAGTAACCCCCTGAGCAGTGCTGATGTGACCCCAAAAAGAGTGAGGTGAAGAAGGGGCTGTCACTGCAGAAATGCTCCAGAAATTAGAAATGCCCAGTTTCTGCCTGGAAACAGAATTACAGAAGTTCCCTGACCCAGGGGGGCTTAGCACATACTTCACAAATGATGATGTGAATTGCTTAAATAGACTAAAGAAGCACTAGCCAGTGAGTGGATTCAGAGAGACGCATAATCAAGTAAGCATCGCTCTTAAAATGAATGTCAGATCTAAACAACAGCCAAGGCTTAGGATTTCATTTTCTGGCTTCCATTTTGGTAACAAGGAACTCTGGTGGCAAGATGCATGTCAGATGGCAGTGAGGGCAGAAACGTATGCTTGGCCCCAGGACTTGTGACCGATGACAGCTGTGATCCGTGTACAGGATATGAGAGCACAGGACTAAGAGGCTTGCCTTGCATACTGCTGATCCCAGACTGATCCCGGTACTGCTTATGGGCCCCCAGGTGCCACCAGGGGATCACTTCTGAGCACTGAGTCAGGAATAGCCCCTGAAGGGGCCGGAGCGATAGCACAGCAGGTAGGGCATTTGCCTTGTATGCAGCTGACCCAGGTTCGATCCCTAGCATCCCGTATGGTCCCCCCGAGCACCACCAGGAGTAATTCGTGAAAGAAAAGCCAGGAGTAACCCCTAAGTGTTGCCAGGTGTGGCCCAATCCCTGGTCCTCTCCAAATGTATATCTAAAAGCAGTGAGTGAATTTATGCTAAAAGCAATTGCAGAACATCATAGCCACAGATTTTCCATGTACAGGATTGTGCACAGTCTCATGTGCTCGCCTTCCCCCTTGTAGATGGGAGTTCAGCAGAGTCCCCTGCTCCTGCCCTACCCTCAACGGCACAGCGAGAGCTCCATCCCCGAGGAGCTGGGCAGCCCTGACGACTTCCCTCCATCTGCGTCCACCACAACCGAGCAGCACAGAAGCTCCGCCCATAGCTCACTCATCGAAGAGGTGGTGTTTTCACAGGAACTGGAATCTTCTACTTCTCCTAGTAAACACGTATGTCAGTGCCTGTTCATATCATGACGCTTCAAGATCTAAATGGTATTTTATCAAAAAGTTTCACTAGTTACATTCTTGACTCTCACCCTTATCTCTGATGTACAGTATATGACACAGTGCAGAAGTAAAGCTTCTTGATGTCTCAGAGATGTATATATTTTCAATTCATATATTGAAAATTATGAATTTTCATATTTAGTGATAGTTATGAAGCCATATACTCTTTTGTCTCTTAGAAATTTTGTGAGGGGGTAGGAGCCTCTAAAGGCTTGGAGCTAAGTCTCAAATCTGAAAACTGTCTTTAGAGAAAAGACTCAAAAGACTCTTGTTAAATTCTTATGGTAGTGAATTCTTAGTTGTATATAATTACAGACTTACGGAATAGATCTTTGTAGCTTGACTCTACTTTCCAGGAATTCACAACTAAGCTCTGTTGTTTGACAGTCTTACTAGTTATCATCACTTGATCACTTGATATCCCGTTATTCATTGATTTGCTCGAGCGGGCACCAGTAATGTTTCCATTTGACCCTATCACGTGCCAGTGTAGCCCAATGGCATCTGTTTTTTCGGGAATATTAAGAGCCTCGAACTGTTCGTTCAGGGTCTTGATAAGGAAGTCTGACCATCTTGTAGGTGGACGGCCACGCGATCTTTTGACTTCCCATGGGATCCAATTGGTAATGGCTCTAGTCCAACGGTCGTCTCCAGATCACATTATATGACCAGCCCATCTGATTTTTGATGCCCTGGCAGATGAGGCAGCGTCCTTGATTTTAGAATAGCGACAGAGGTCGAAACTCAGGATTCCTTCTCTCACTTGAGTGAGGTGTGATATTGCAAGCATGGCTCTTTCGATTCCTCTTTGGGAGACCCGAATAGCATTCTCATCCTGCTTTCGTAGGGCCCAGGTCTCTGAGGCGTATGTTAATGTAGGGAGGACAGTGGAGTCAAAGAGATGTGCCCGGAGCCAGAGGTTCTTTGTTCTTTTGGCTATTGCTTCGATGTTTTTGAAGGCATTCCATGCCGCTCTCTTCCTCCTGCGCAGCTCAGGTTTTAGGTCATTCATCATGTTGACTTCTCGACTTAGGTACACATAGCTGCTGCATTCAGAGATGTCTGTTCCATTGAGAGTGAATGGGGCCTCTGGAACTAGTTCATTTTTCATGAACATAGTTTATTTATTTATTTATTTATTTATTTTTTCTTTTTTGGGTCACACCCGCGATGCTCAGGGGTTACTCCTGGCTCTGTGCTCAGGAATCACTCCTGGCGGTGCTCGGGGACCATATGGGATGCCGGGGATTGAACCCGGGCCGGCATAGGCCGGCCATGTGCAAGGCAAACGCCCTACCCGCTGAGCTATCACTCCAGCCCCCATAGTTTTCTTTTAGATTCAGCTGTAGACCTATCTTTCCACATTCTCGGTCGAAGTCAGCCAGCATTTGTGCCACTTGACTGATGTTTGGTGTTATTATAATGATGTCATCAGCGAAGCGGAGGTGGTGCAGTTGCCTGCCATCTATCTTCACTCCCATTCCTTCTCATTCTAATTGTCGCATGATGTTCTCGAGGGGGCGCTGAAGAGTTTTGGTGAAATGGTATCACCCTGCCGAACTCCTATTTTGACGTCAATGATCACTTCCCTGTAGAATGGTGAGATCCTGGTGGTGAAACCGTAATATAGCTCACAAAGGATCTTGATGTATTGGGTTTGAACACCCTGTTTGGCTAGGGCTTCCATGACCGCTTCAGTCTCCACAGAATCAAAGGCTTTCTGTAAATCAATGAACGTGAGACAGAGCGGCATCTTGAACTCCCTACAAACTTCCATGAGCTTGGTTATCGTGGTGGATATGGTCGACTGTGCTGAATCCTTTTTGGAAGCCAGCTTGCTCGCATGGTTGTTCTTCATCTAATGTTCTGCCAATCCTGTTCAGGATGACTCGAGTGAACAGTTTGTAGATGATGGACAACAGGCAGATGGGAAGATAGTTGCCAATGTTGTGAATGTCTCCCTTCTTGAACAGTAGAACTGTCCTGCTGGTTTTCCATTGGGAGGGCACCTTACATTCAGACAGGTAGCGTGGGAAGAGTCGAGCCAGTGTATTGATGAGTACTGAAGGCAGATTCTTCAGGTGTTCGGGTCTGATCTTGTCTGGGCCTGGTACTGCTCCTTTCTTTTCTTTTTCTTTTTTTTTTTTTTTTTTTTTGCTATTTTGGGTCACATCTGGCAATGCTCAGGGGTTTCTCCTGGCTCTGCACACAGGAATTACTCCTGGTGGTGCTCGGGGGACCATATGGGATGTTGGGGATCGAACCTGGGCGGCACAGGCCGGCCACATGTAAGGCAAACGCCCCTACCCGCTGGGACATCGCTCTGACCCCGGTGCTGTTCCTTTCTCAACCGACGAAATGGAATGTCGGATCCTGCAGAATTTGGTATCTGAGTAGGTGGACATGGCTATCAAAGAGATCTGAGTAGAAGTCATGGATAATCTTCTCCATTTCCTTTCTGAAAGATGTGATATATCCATCAGAACGCCGGAGGGCAGTCAGTTTTGTCTTACAGGTGTCAGTGGTGTCGGTGTCCTTGTCAACACAAACATGGCCGTGAACATTGATTCATTTGAATGCCTAACAAACTGGATAAGACGATTACACTTGAAGAGATGTGGCCCACTGCCAGCAGTTTCTATTTTCATTTTCTACGCACCAACATCCACATACAAGGAAGAAGAAATTGAGAAATTCTACATGGAACTGGAGTTCTATGTAAAAGATCACACCTTCTACAAGATTATAGTCGGTGATTTTAATGCCAAGATAGGACCAAGAAGATTGGCGGACGAACCCCCACATCAGGACCCATGGCCTAGAATGGAACGAACAGGGTGAGACACTATCTGAGTTCATCATGTCCACCAAAACCATTCATGGGAACTCACAGTTCCAAAAGGCTGAATTGAAACGTTGGACATGGGAATCCCCTGCTGGACAGTTCCACAATGAAATTGACCACATCATCTTCAATTGACGGTTTTGCCTGACCGATATTGCTGTCAGCCCAAGATTCCAAATAAGATCGGACCACTGTCTCCTTCATGCAAAATTCTACTTCACACAAAGGGAGAAAAGGCTGCAAAGTTTAAGAGAATTCCCAGAAGGACCACCAACTGGGAACTCTTTGGCACCATTGCAGCAACATGGGAAGATACCATCATTGATGACATCGATGAAGAATACAACTGACTGGTTCAGCGCCTCCATGATTGTGCGAAGAATGCCGAGAGAGAAAAAGCCACAACAGGATGTCTGTCTTCAGAAACTCTCGAGCTCATTCGCCAACATGGCAAGGCGCGAGCCTCAGGCGACCAAATGCTAACAGCCAAGCTTGCGAAGCAGTGCAGAGAAGTAATAAAGGAAGACCTGAGAGAGAAAAAGCAGAAATACTAGAAGATGCAGCAGAAGCCGGGAAAAGCATTTGCACCGCCCGCCTGTCCTTTGCCAACTATAAGACCAAGATGACTGCCTTCCAACGTCCTGATGGATCTATCACATCTTCCAGAAAGGAAATGGAGAAGATTATCCATGACTTCTACTCAGATCTCTTTGATAGCCACATCCACCTGCCTACATACCGAATTCCGCAGGATGGGTATATTGTTCCCAATGTTCTCCCTTCTGAAATCCGACATGCCATTTCGTCAGTAAAGAAGGGAACAGCACCAGGCCTAGACAAAGTCAGACCTGAACACCTGAAGAATCTGCCTTCAGTACTCATCAATATACTGGCTTGGCTCTTCACACGCTACCTATATGAATGCAAGGTGCCCTCCCAATCTACGGCCATACCACCCTGAATGCGCCTGATCTTGTATGATCTCGCAAGGTGCCCTTCCAATGGAAAACCAGCAGGACAGTTCTACTGTTCAAGAAGGAAGACATCCACGACATAGGCAACTATTGCCCCATCTGTCTGTTGTCTGTCATCTCCAAGCTGTTCACTCGAGTCATCCTGAACAGGATTGGCAGAACATTAGATGAAGGACAACCATGCGAGCAAGCTGGCTTCAGAAAAGGATTCAGCACAAACGACCATATCCACATGGTAACCAAGCTCATGGAAGTTTGTAGGAAGTTCAAGATGCCGCTCTGTCTCACGTTCATTGATTTAAATAAAGCCTTTGATTCTGTGGAGACTGAAGCGGTCATGGAAGCCCTAGCCAAACAGAGTGTTCAAATCCAATACATCAAGATCCTTCATGAGCTGTATTATGGATTCACCACCAGGATCTCACCATTCTACAAAGAAGTGATCTTCGATGTCAAAAGAGGGGTTCGACAGGGTGATACCATTTCACCAAAACTCTTCAGTGCCACCCTCGAGAACATTATGCTACAATTAGAATGGGAAGGAATGGGAGTGAAGATAGATGGTCGGCAACTACACCACCTCCTCTTCGCTGATGACATCGTTCTAATAACACCAAACATCAACCAAGCGGCACAAATGCTATCTGACTTTGACCGAGAATGTGGAAAGATAGGTCTACAGCTGAATATCAGCAATAACTATGTTCATGAAAAATGAACGAGTTCCAGAGGCCCCATTCACTCTCAATGGAACAAACATCTCTGAATGCAGCAGTTATGTGTACCTAGGTCGAGAAGTCAACATGATGAATGACCTAAAACCTGAGCTGTTCAGAAGGAAGAGAGCGGCATGGACTGCCTTCAAAGGCATCGAAGAAATAGCTAAAAGGACAAAGAACCTCCGGCTCCATGCACATCTCTTCAACTCCACCGTTCTCCCTGCATTAACATACGCCTCAGAGACCTGGGCCCTACAAAAGCAGGATGAGAATGCTATTCGGGTCTCCCAAAGAGGAATCGAAAGAACTCTGCTTGGAATATCACGCCTCACTCAAGTGAAAGAAGGAATCTGGAGCTCCGACCTCCGTCGCTGTTCCAGAGTCAGGGACACTGTCTCATTAGCCAAGGCATCGAAAATCAGATGGGCTGGGCATGTAATGCAATTTGGAGACGACTGCTGGACTAGAGCTGTTACTGACTGGATCCCACGGGATGTCAAAAGATCACGTGGCCACCCACCTACAAGATAGTCAGACTTCTTCGTCAAGACACTGAAGGAACGGTTTGAGGCTCTTCATATTCCTGAAGCAACTAGATGCCATTGGGCTACCCTGGCACATGATAGGGTCCAATGGAAATGTTACTGGCTTCCGCTTGAACAAATCGATTAATAATGGGATGTCAAGTGATCAAGTGATCAAGTTTCCGAAGGTCAGGCGGGTGTTGTGAATGCTTTTCCCCGGCTTCTGCTGCATGCTCCAGCACTTCTGCTCTTCTCTCCTTGAGGTCTTCCTTTATCGCTTCTCTGCACTGCTTTGCAAGCTTGGATGTTAGCATCTGGTCGCCTGAGGCTCGCACCTTACCATGTTCGTGAATGAGCTCGAGAGTTTTTGAAGACAGGCATCCTTTTGTGTCCTCTCTCAGCATTCTTTGTGCAGTAATGGAAGTGTTGAACCAGTCGGTTGTATTCTTCGTCGATGTCGTCAATGGTAGCATCTTCCCATGTTGTTGTAATGATGCCAAAGAGTTCCCAGTTGGTGGTCGTTCTGGGAGTTCTCTTCTTAAACTTTGCAGCCTTTTCTCCCCGTTGTGTGAAGTAGAATTTTGCACGAAGGAGACGGTGGTCTGATCCTGTTTGGAATTTTGGGACGACAGCAACATTGGTCAGGCAAAACCTTCAATTGAAGATTATGTGGTCAATTTTATTGTGGAGTTCTCTACTAGGAGATTCCCATGTCCAACATTTCAATTCAGCCTTTTGGAACTGCAAGTTCCCATGAATGGTCTTGGTGGCTATGAACTCAGATAGTCTCTCACCCTGTGTGTTCCGTTCTAGGCCATGAGTCCTGATGTTCCGATCTTCTCGGTCCTATCTTGGCATTGAAATTACTGACTATGATTTTGTAGAAGGTATGATCGTTTTATAGAACTCCTCCAGTTCTATGTAGAATTTCTCAATTTCTTCTTTCTTGTATGTTGATGTTGGTGCATAGACAACAAAGATAGAAATTGCTGGCAGTGGGCCACATCTCTTCAAGTGTAATCGTCATATCTGGTTTGTTAGGCATTCAAATGAATCAATGTTCGCAGCCATGTTTGTCTTGACAAGGACACCGACACCACCGAGGCCTCTTTCGTCACAAGTTCCAAGCAACAGTTCTTCAGTGCCAAAGACAGCATGATGTGATTGATGCCTCCTCGTCTCAGTCAGACCAATGATGTCATACTTGATCATTTGTGCTTGCACTATCAGGTCCTCGATATATGCTTTCGATGCCAGCGTATGTGCATTGAAAATATAGACAGTCGTTTTAGTTCTTCATTTTTCCAGTTTAGTATGGCCCTGAGATTTTTATCAGGCCCTCTTTGTTCGGTCCTTAGTGCTGTCATATTAAGGACTCTTTTAGGTCAGGAAGGTAAACATTTTTTAATTACTGGTTTTGGCATATTGAATACGCAGCTGACAGCTTGCCAGGCTCTGCCGTGCAGGTGATATACTCTATCATCTATCTATCTATCTATCTATCTATCTATCTATCTATCTATCTATCTATCTATCTATCTATCTATCTATCTATCTATCTATCTATCTATCTATCTATCTATCTATCTATCTATCTATCTATCTATCTATCTATCTATCTATCTATCTATCTATCTATCTATCTATCTAATCTATCTTATCTATCTATCTATCTATCTATTCTATCTCTAATCTATCTCTGTCTGTCATCTTTCGGGAAAAGGTGTCTTCAAGTCAGAAAAAGAAATCTTCACCAGAGATGAAGATTATGACTAGTTATGACTTTCTGTAAATTGAATTCATTAATGAGATTCAGGATATCCTCTGTCTGATTGAATAATGAAAATGGGTATTTTCCCCCAGGAAAATCAAGGTGATGAAAACTAGAGTGTTTTTGAGGCTGGAGTGATAGTACAGCAGGGAGGGCATTTGCCTTGCATGCAGCCGACCTGGGGTCAATCCTCGGCATCCCCTTTGGTCCCCTGAGCACCACCAGGAGTAATTCCTGAGTGCAGAGTTAGGAGTAACCCCTCAGCATTACTGGGTGTGACCCAAAAAAGAAAAACATAGAGTGTTCTGAAGTGATGACTTTTCTAATAAAATCTTTACTTGGTGACATTCAGGCCTTGCTGTGTGGGCCAGGTTCTTAGTTCAGTACCCAATCCTGGTGTGGTGGGTGGTGCTGCTTGGATCCAGTGACTCAGAACCCCAGGGCTGTACCTAGCAGTGCTCAGGTTGGGAGCACAGGGTGCCAGAGATCAAGCTCCAAGTCTGGTGCACGCCCCTCACCCTGCCCACCTTGGGGCTGTCTCCAGGACCCATACAGCACCTTCATTTATTTGGCCCAAGATCAACCCAGAGCCTCACACATGCAGAACAGTGGCTTTGTCACTGCCTGTCCACAGCCCTACACCAGATTTTCTTAATCCATTCATCCCTTGCTGGAGAATTACCATGTGACCTAGAAGTTCCACTTTGGGGTGTTCTGTCTGAAGGGAACAAAGTGTCGAAGAAGCAGAGTGGACCCCACATTTAATATTTTAAAATTACAAAGAATTTTTATAGAGTCAAAGAAAATAACTATATGACAGCACCAAGCTTATTATCAGCATCTTTTTTTTTTAAGTTATATATTCTCCCTTTTTATCTTAATTTAAACACCATGAATTACAAAGTTGTTCACAATAAAGTTGTTGCAGGTATTCAGTATTTCAGCACTAGTCATACCACTAACATGATCTTACTGCCGCCAAGGTCTCCTGTTTCCCACCTACCCCCCAAGCCCGCTTCCTTAGCAGGCACTAATTACTTTATATTGCTTATTACAATATATATCACGTAGTAATGATGTACCCGTATTGTAGCAGCCATGTGCTCCAGGAACTCAAAACCTTTAACAGGTGATAAAGTTGGAGTTAAATGTTTACTTTATATTTACTTATTTATTTATTTTGCTTTTTTGGGTCACACCCAACAATGCGGTTACTCCTGGCTCTGCACTCAGGAATTATTCCTGGCAGGTGCTCGGGGATGCCGGGGAGTAAACCCCCATAGGCCCCATGCAAGGCAAATGCCCTCCCTGCTTTGATATCACCCAGAGTTAAATTTTTAACTGGGTGTTGACTTTGGAGCATAAGTGTGACTTCAGCCTTCTTATAAAACGAATTTGGGGGAAGGGAGCCCAATCCCAACTCTGTGAAAGCCTGGAAATTTCAGTCACAAAAACGCATACCTGAGATTTTCAGCAGCTCAGTTTTGGGGGTGGAGCTTGTCCAAGCAGTGGAGTCTGGCCTTGAACATGGCAGCGATTGTGGATTGTGGAAGTATTCGACTGCTGGGGCTCTGCTGAGATGGGCCAGCCCCAAACCCATCCTCCTCCAGATTGCCCCAGGCCCTAGTTGACTTAGCCTGGCAGACCAGGGGCATCTCTCCCGTTGTTGATCTCTTTTGAGGTTTACATGAGTCTTTGGATCATTGCTGGTGAGTGAGCTTCTTAACAGCTGCTTTTGCTCTCCTCTGAGGTTTATTTATGGGTTTCTGGAACAGGGCCACTAAGTGAGCTTATATGGTTGAACCGGAGGCGGTTTGTGGATGTGGTTCTACAATTCTAACTTTGGGCACTTTAACTTCTTGGAGACTGGTCAGAGGCACAGCAGAGATTTTGGGTTATTAGGAAGCCCGAGGGCACCTTCTTGTGGCTGATGCTCTTGACCCACCTGTCCAGGTTGACCTACCAGATGTTTCCGCACTCCTTGAACCCCAGTAGCAATGGCTGCCATACGGCCTTGTTGCGACTGGAACCAGAGACAGGGCTGTTGCCTTTCTCAACTTTGGAGCTCTGGGTAGGCGGCTGGGGCCACCAGGCCAGCAGAGTCTGTCAGAGAGCTTGAACCCAATCCTGGGTCTCTAGAGAGTTAGCCCGTGGCGAAGTTTTCTGCTGTGCTGTGTGGTGCTGGCTGGACCCGGAAGGAAGTGGCAGTGGGCTGCCCTGCTGGTGATGGATCACCAGGAACCATAGAGCCTCCGTAACCACAAATCCGCAGCGGTATTGAGTTAGACTCCAAATGCCCTTTCCAGGCTCATCAAAATTCTGTGATCCTGCATAGCGCCAAGAGCCTGGGGCCTCTGCTAACCGTGGTCATGTTTCTGCCATCACAGCGCTACCCAACCCATTCCTGGCCATTGCTCACAGCGACCCACCAGTCTCATTTAATGTCTCTCTCTCCGAGCCAGGACATCCACGGGCACCCACACTCAATCACTAAGAAAGTTTTTGCCTAACCTGCTCAGAGTGCTGAGAGCTACCATTCCTGCTCCAGCTCCAGCCCTTGCTGCACATCGCTGCCATCTTGCGCCTCCCCAATCAGTTACACGTTTTTTGATAAACTTTATGTACCTTTAAAAAAATACTGAAGCAGGCCTTTGGTAAATGTGATACTGCCAAGTTTTGCATTTTACTAATTATGTCAGAGTGATTAAAAACTAGGCTGGAGAGATTATACATTGATCCCCAGCACCCCATATGTTCCTCCATGGCCTGCCAGGAGTGATCCATGAGCACAAAGCCAGGAGTAAGGCCTGAGCACCAGTGGGTGTAAAACCTCCTCCTTGCTAAAATAGAATTATTTAAAACTCCCTGAGGAACTAGATCTCCGGGATTCCTCCTGGCAATCTCAGCCAACCAGGATGCAGGTCTGCTCAGGCCCTGCCATGCTGGAGATACTCAGCCCCCAAAACTGTGCTCAGGGGCCCTCCAAGGCTGCACCCAGTGGTGCTCGATGGACTGTATGGTACTACGGATGCAACCTGTCAGCACCCTGAAACTCTGTACTAAACTCTGGCCTCAGGGCCTTGACTTTTCTCTAGAATGTGAAACCCATGTTTCACTAGCTGACCTCTGTTTTTCTGTTCCAACAGTCTCCTCCCAAAAGCTGCACATCTGTGTCAAAACAGGAGTCCAGCAAAGGGAGCCATCGGAGTGGAGGCCAAGGCCGCCTGCCCGCCCGGTCCCACCAGCGTTCTCCCAGCTGGTCAGATGAGTCTCTGTCTGTGACACAGTCAGGTAAGCGAGGATGCAGAGCTGGGCTGCTCCGTCGCGGTGTTGCCCGCACCTCTCCTGTGCTGTCTGATCGGCAGCCAGAAGGTAGCAACCCTTTGTTGCCTTTGCCGAGATTTTCCCCTTAAATAACATACTTCTTTGCTTTTCATCAGCAAGCATATATCCAGTTTTCCAAATTTGCATATTTAATGTTTCTTGACCGGGATGATGACGGCGGAGCTGCCTAGCAGAAGTTATCTGTTCTTGGGCACTTGGGTTGTTTCCAGATTTTGTCACCATGAATAATGCCCCAGTGAACACGGGGGTACAAATGTTTTCTTGGGCCCTTGGGACAGATGCCAAGAAGAATGCTAGTTTCCGTATGGAAACTAGTCTCCTATTTTTTTTTTTTTTTTTTTTGAGAAAGATCTGCATTCTTTTCCGAAAGGGCTGGACCAGTCGGCATTCCCACCTACAATGAATGTGCCTCCCATCCCCACATCCACGCCAGCAGCACTGGTTGTTTTTTGTTCTTATGTGTGCCAGGCTCTGGTGTGGTGTGATAACTCTTATTACCGTTGCATTTTTTGTGATGATAAGTGATGCAGAGCATTTTTTTTCCATGTATCTGTGGACATTAATAGGTCTTCTTGGTCGGATTGATCTGGGATATTAATCCTTAATCCCATGAGTGGTGGGCCAGGTGACGTCTTTCCCCAGGAAACAGTTCCTTACAGAAGGAGCAGCTTTGCAGCTTTCACTGACCTTGAAGTTGCTCCATTTCCAGCTGTTTATCCTACCAAAGCTGGCTATCTTGAGACCCATTTGCAACTTCAGATAGCATAATTACAAAGGAAAAGTAAATTCACTTTCCAAAAGATAGAGATTTTGGGAAAGGAGTGGTGCCAATCACTAATACATTTTTTCCCCAGAAACTCAGTGTTTTCTCTTTCAGTGTTAGATGGACTTTATTCAAATGGAGCATTACATTTGCTGTTCTCTACTGCTCGGTCACGGAGTTCACATTGTTCTTGTGTTACGATTCACTGAGAGATTTTGGATCTCTTCCAGAAACCGCCTCCGACCAGAGTGACATTGAAGGTCGGATCAGAGCCCTCAAGGATGAACTGAGGAAAAGGAAGTCCGTGGTTGAGCAGCTGAAGCAGGAGCAGAAAAAGAGGCAGAAGGAGAGACTGCGAGCCCAGGAGGCCAGCCTGATTAAGCAGCTGGAGGTCAGGCCAGGACACAAGGCCGGGGTTTGGAAAGGAGTGGATTTGGGGATTTCATTCCCTGATGCCCCATTGTGCCTCAGATCCTCAACAGTCTGAGGCTCTAAGCAAAAATCTCACGTAAAACATTGAATACTGGGGCCAGAGCAATAGTACAGCAGGAAGGGCATTTCCCTTGCACACTGCCGACCCAGGTTCAATTCCTGAGATCCCAGATGATCTGAGTACCCGGAGGTACTGAGTACCTCCAGGAGTCATTCAGAGTACAGAGCCAGGAGTAACCCCTGAGCATTGCCAGGTGTGACCAAAAAGAAAAAAAAAAAAAAAAAAAGGAATACATCATATCAAGAATTTAAAAAAATAACTTAAAGAGACTTTTCTAAATAAGAAAGCTTCAGTCTATGAAAGATTGGTGCTTGTGTGCTCTCAGTCGCAGAGCTGGGAGAGCATGACTCTAGCTGTTGGCATTATTGTTGTCTTAGACACTTTCCCCAGCAGACTAAAGCCCCTGAAATTATCGTGATCACTGTTTACATGCCTTTTGTCCCAGACCCCACAGCCTTCCTGATTCTGCCCAGTCTGTAGTATATATTTAAATGCCAGGCGTTACTGTATCAGGGCCGGAGAGAGAGCACAGTGGGGAGAGGGCTTGCCTTGCATGCGACTGACCCAGGTTTGATCTCCAGCACCGTGGAGGGTTCCCTGAGCACTGCCAGGATCCCTGAGCTCTGAGCCGGGGTAACCCCTGAGCATCATATGGTGTGGCCCTAAAACAAAAGAAAAATAAAAGTGATGTGATGGAAGGGAGCACTCAGAAAGTAGGGCTTTAACCTAGGGCTTGGGGATCCCTAGAGACCGACAAGCGTTTGTGCATTTATTCCAGAGCATGGTCAAACTCCTGCTTTGTGCATACTGGCTTGACAGTGCCGTGCAGGCGGGTGTAGTCTTGCGTAGTGGGGTAGAGTGTTAGCCCAAAATAAGCGAAGGGCATCCCTACATTTTCATTCCAGCTAGGATTATAAATCAGTTTAGTCTGGTTTAGGCTAGCTTAATTTCTGATGCTCCAGAGAATACCCTTCCCTCTGTTTTCCCAGGTGCTTACCTGACTGGTACTATATCACTGAAACACTGGTGTGGCAGACCTTTCTTTTTGAGGAAGCACCTGGATTTGAATCAGGCATGACAAACTGTCTTAAAGGGGCCACAAAATGTTCAGAATCTTTAATTATTGCCATTCTTCATAATGTATGGCACATAATTACATATAATAGTCTATCATATATACTTCTATAATATATGATGTTTATGGTACATAATCACATAATTATCTAGAGAAGTTGTCTGTGACAGTGAAAACATTATATATGTATTAACCTTTTTGAATTGAAGTAACAATTTCCCAGTTGATACCAGGATTGCAGTAATATGGACAGAGACTGATCAGGGTTGCAGTGATAAGTGCTAGACAAAGACTGTTCCGGTTACAGTGATAAGTGTTGGACAGAGACTGTTTGGGGTTGCAGTGATAAGTGTTGGACAGAGACTGTTCAGGGTTACAGTGATAAGTGTTGGACAGAGACTGTTCCGGGTTACAGTGATAAGTGTTGGACAGAGACTGTTCGGGTTGCAGTGATAAGTGTTGGACAGAGACTGTTCCGGGTTGCAGTGATAAGTGTTGGACAGAGACTGTTCCGGGTTGCAGTGATAAGTGTTGGACAGAGACTGTTCCGGGTTGCAGTGATAAGTGTTGGACAGAGACTGTTCCGGGTGGGGGTGTGTAGGGAGCTGTCGGTTCAGTATAAGTGGACGAGACTGTTCGGGCAGTGATATGTTGGACAGAGCTGTCGGAGTGAGTGTTGGAAGAGATGTTGGGGTTGCAGTGATAAGGTGGATAGAGACTGTCGGTTGCAGTGTGGGGGCGTGGGTCGTGCGGATAGTTGGCAGAGACTGTGGGGTTCAGGATGTTGGACGAGACTGTAGGTTGCAGTGAGTGTTGGGAGACCAGGGCTTGTTGGACAGAGTGTTCGGGGGAAGTGTTACGAGATGTGGGTGGTGAAGTTGGAAGAGAGTCAGGGTGCAGTGATAAGTGTTGGACGAGGCGGGTGCAGTGATAAGTGTTGGACAGAGACTGTTCGGGTGAGTGAGTGTTCAGAGACTTTCCGGTGCAGGTAAGGGCAGAGACGTCGAGATAAGTGTGGAAGACTGTTTGGGGTTGCAGTGGTAAGTGCTGGACCAGTGACTATTCCGGGGTTGCAGTGATAGTGTTTGTCACAGAGACTGTTTTGGATGCTGCAATTAAATGTTGGACAGAGACTGTTTGGGGTTGCAGTGATATGTGTTTGGCAGGGACTGTTCGGGGTTGCATGATAGGTGCTGGACAGAGACTGTTTGGGTTTGCAGTGATAAGTGCTGGACAGCGACTGGAGTTGCTCTGATAAGTGTTGAACAGTCTGTTCAGGGTTGCAATGATAGTGTTTGTGGACAGAGACTGTTTTTGATGCTGCAATTAAGTGTTGGACAGAGATTGTTTGGGGAGCTGTAATTAAGTGCTTACAGAGACTTTTGGGGTTGCAGTGATAAGTTCTGGACAGAGACTACTTGGGGTTGCCGTGATAAGTTCTGGACAGAGACTGTTCGGTTTTGCAGTCATAGCTCCTACTTATAATACACGTTTCCAAAACATGTATAAAGCTGGGTGAAAGCAGTGGGTAGGGCGTTTGCCTTGCACGCGGCCGGCCCATGCGGCCCGGGTTCGATCCCCCGGCATCCCATATGGTCCCCGAAGCACCGCCAGGAGTAATTCCTGAGTGCAGAGCCAGGAGTAGCCCCTGAGCATCGCCGGGTGTGACCCAAAAAGCAAAAAAAAAAAAAAAAAAAAGCTGGGTGAAAGATCTTTATAATTTTTTTTTTTTGCCCACACCCACCAATGCTCAGGGGTTACTCCTGGCTCTGCTGAAATTACTCCCAGCTATGTTGGGGGGACCATATGGGATGCTGGGGATTGAACCCAGATCGGCCACGGTGCAAGGCAAATGCCCTACCATATTGCACTATGCCCGGCCCCTGTATACTGTCTTTACCACCTGAACATTGTCATAAAATCACTGTATCACTGTCTACCCATTGTTCATCAATTTGCTCAAGTGGGCACTAGTAACATCTCCATTAGTCCTGTCACGAGCAAGTGCAACCCAAGGGCATCTACTTGCTACAGGGACAGGAGGAGCCCGAAACCACTCTTCAGGTTATGGAACTGAGGTCCATAATAGTTACTAGTCTTTGGCATAAAAAGTAAATAAAACATGGTAGCTTGCCAGGCTTTACTGTGTAGGTGGTATAGTCTCAGAAGGCTCTCAACCCGAGCATTTACTGATGAAATTTAAAGGGGGAAGATCAGGTTTTCTCTTGGATGGAGCTCTGAGGAACTATGGAGTCTGGATGTTGAGATGACTAGCTGCATGATGTGTGGTTTGCTCTGGCTTCTTGCCAGGCTTACTGGTATCAGTTAAAACATGTCTATGGGGCCGGAGCAATAGCCCAGCGGGTAGGGCATTTGCCTTGCATGCGGCCGGCCCATGCTGGCCCGGGTTCGATCCCGGCATCCCATATGGTCCCCCGAGCACCGCCAGGAGTAATTCCTGAGTGCAGAGCCAGGAGTAACCCCTGAGCATCGCCGGGTGTGACCCAAAAAGCAAAAAAAAAAAAAGTCTACAACTGTTTACTATGTATAAATGTGAAAGAAATTGGGAAGAACCTTATGCAAAATTCAGTATCCTATAAAAATATCGCACAGCCGCAAAGCGGCCACGCGCAAGGGACATGTGGGTTTGGCATGGGTGGGTCTCTCTCTTCTGGGGCAACTGGCATGGAGGCAGAGGAAAGGGCAGGGCCCAAAACTCCACTCCGAGTCTGGCCAGCATGGTCTCTCCCGCTCATGAGAGCAAACCCTTGGAGCAATGTTGGACTCGGCCAGGGGATGGCCGAGCCCCTTACCGGGAGGTCAGCTCCATGGGTTGCTTCCACCTGGGGCGGCCGAGCAGCACAGCTGTGGGTCTGAAGTGGATGGGTCTGGAACATTCTGCATTGTGATTCTCTGATTTTTCTGGACTCAGTCGTATGATGAATTCATCAAGAAAACTGAAGCCGAGCTTAACCGTGATTTGGAAACATCACCAACCGCCAAACCTCAGATAAAAATGCTCTCCACCACTTCTGAGAAACCCAAGATCAAGCCCCTCCCACTGCACAGGTACACATTTTATGACTTACCTAGATTTTGCTTGTTTGAAAACTAAACAAAAACTTTCATGAGAAGCTTGTTTATTATCTAACTGAAAATATAGAAATGAAAATGTTAATTCATAGTTTTAGCTTTGCTAAAATGAAATTGTTATGTAGGATATATACAAATCAAATTTGTAACTAGGAGCCCAGAGCGACAGCACAGCAGGTAGAGTGTTTGCCTTGCATTTGACCAACCAGGTTCGAAACCCAGCATACCATATGCTCTCCCCTGTACCGTCAGGAGTAATTTCTCAGTGCAGAGCCAGGAGTAACCCTGGAGCATTGCCGGGTGTGACCCAAAAAAGCAAAACAAAAAACAACAAAAATCTTATACATGATAATGCCTAAATTTATATATTGCAAGCTACAATTTATAAGAGAAGGGGGAAAGAGAGAGAGAGACAGAGACAGAGAGAGAGAGAGGAGAAGAAAAATCCTTACTATAGAGCCAGACTGGGGGAGGGGGGGAGGGAATTTGGGGGATATTGGAAGGGTGGTGGAGGGTTGGGCCCTGGAACACTGTGTGGCTGAGACCCAATCATGAAAATCTTTGTAATTTTGTATCTCAGAGTAGAATAATTTTTTTTTAATTAATTAAAAAAAGAAAGTAAAAAATTATAACTAGGTGCATATTTTTTTTTTTTGCTTTTTTGGATCATACCTGGCAACATTCAGGGGTTACTCCTGGCTGTGCACTCAGGAATTACTCCTGGGGGTGCTCGGGAACCATATGGGATGCCAGGGATTGAACCCTGGTTGACTGCGTGCAAGGCAAATGGCCTACCCGCTGTGCTGTTGCTCCAGCCCCCATAGGTGCAGATTTAAAAGTATATTTTTGAATCCTGAAATGGAGCAGGTATAAGTAGTGCCCAGTTTTACAACTAGTGGCACCATGCGTGGTATAACCCATGGAAAGAGTTTGGCATTGTTTAGACACCACAGGCAGGCTGCTGGTTTTCACTTTAATTACATTTCTTGAAACCTATCGAGAAAAATATCTATTTGCATCTACACATTCTTCCTAGTTTCCTTTATACTAGTAAGGCTTTGGAAGTAGCCTTTATGAAAACAAGGAGAAGAGCCCAGTCAGTCATCACCTGTGGTCTCAGAAGGGATCAAATATTATGTACTAGTAAATGTAAACACCAGAGATGCTCAATTACAGCATAATTAGGATCTGGAAGCAGAGTGGGACTAGGGAATGGGGGCATTTCTGAGGTCAGGGCATTCAGGAGTGGCCAGAAGTGATAAAGAGCTTGACATGTCCTAGAAACTGGATACATAAGACTTGCTAGAAATCAGAAAAGGAAGAGGAAAATAAACAGAAGCCAAATTCTGTCTCCGTTCATCAGTTCTCGGGAACTTGTGTTGATTCCCTATTCTGGCTGCAGTGAACACAGGCGTGCAGAGAGAGGGCTTTCCTGCGGCGTGGTCTTGGGTCCTAGCATGTATTTGCAGAAGCAGTATTGCTGGGTCGTGGAAGCTCGATTCCTAGTTTTCTTGAGGAATGCCCATACTATTTTACAGAAAGGCCGGACCAGTCAGCATTCCCGCCGGCAGTGAATGAGAGTCCCTTTCTCCTGCATCTGTTCACATTGGTGGTTCTTATTCTTTTGAATGTGTGCCAGTCTCTATGGTAGAAACCAAATTCTGAAAAACCTCATATTTACTCCTTTTTAATTTTTAGAAGCTAGAAACCATTTGAAGGTGTTTTTACTTGGAAGTGGGCATGTTTGTTCCGAAAGTAATTTAGATTCATTAGCTTTCGTGAAGAATCTTGACTCCAGCATGAGTTCACTGCAAAGTCTTTGGCCCCTCCTACTTATGTTTATAATCAGTATTTAAATTCCTCTAAAGCAGGAAATTAGGAATACATGATATTAATTATGGGGAGTAAAAGACTTCGAGCAGGACCTTCGTGCAATAAATACTGTGTCTTAGTTGTTGCAGTTGCTCTTGTTGTCAGAATATTGAAGGAAACCATAAGAAGAAAAAAGTTTGAATCACCTCACACCTAGCTAGATGTGTCCGCTGAAGTTGTCTGCTAAGCTTTTGTGAGTTCTTTTGACAGGTTTTCATTGGAGGCTGCAAACTCATTTGCCCATGGTGGACTGCGGAATAGTTTTAGAGTTTTATTGACCAGAGAATGACATTACCGACTTGTGTTTTGAGAGCTCTTTCTGGCGTCAGTGTGAGGGAAGCTTTGAAATAAGGCGGGAGCAGCTGAGCCACTTCTCAGATTAGTGGGATAAGAACAGAGACTCGGATTTTTGGAAGATCCAAGTAGCTCTGACTCCTGAGCTCTCTAGAAGGAATTTAGGAAAACTTGGAGTGTCTCTGTTGAGAGGGCTGAGTCACAGGTCCACTCATCTCAGTGGAAAACCAATTCTTTTATTGGAGCCGTCTAGCTTGGGCTTCAGCGTGTTAGGTTTGCAGTCCCTGTGGTTCATCTAAGTGGCAGTGACCAAAATGAAATGTTGGGTTGATCTGTCTGTCCATCTACCTAGCTGTCCACCCAGGGAGGAGGGGCAGGTGCCATGAGTCTCAACATCAGCCCAGGAAGCAGTGCACTCTGGGAGGAGGGATGGGGGCCATAGGCTCCGTAGGAGAGAGCAGTATCCTTTAAGCAATTTCAAGGAGATTGGACTAGGAGTCAATGCCTGTGAAAGTGAAGATCATAAGTGTAGCTCTACAGATAGGGGAAGATGGTCGTAGCTAGAGCTGCAGCAGGGGAGACTGGAAAGGGATGTAGGTTGTTTGTTTCAGGCGAGCTGATAAACTGGGGGGAAGAAAATCTCCAGATTCAAGGGTAGAGATTATAGGGGAAAAAATGGGTAGTTGGTTAAATGGTCAGTCAGGGTAGAGCATGAAGTTTGAGGGGAAGCAGGCTTAAACAATTTGCTTTTACTTATGTTAGAATCATGGCTTTTATTCATTGCCGATTAGAGAAAAGGTAGTTGGGATGACTGAATATAGATAAGTGTGGAGGTAGAAAAACTCAAGAACATTCATACCGCAGGCCAGAGTGGTAGAACAGTGGGTTGGGCTAGTAGGGCGTTTACCTTGCATGCAGCCAATCCACATTCAATTCCTGGCATCCCGTATGGCTCCCCTGAGCATGGCCAGGAGTAATTCCTGAACACAGAGTTAGGAATAAACCCGAGCATCGCCAGGTGTGGCAAAAAAAAAAAAAATGATATTCATACCTGGCCAGAGCAGCAGTACAGGGGAGAGGGCATTTACCTTGCACATGCTGGACCTGGGTTCAGTCCCTGCCATTCTGTATGGTCCAGAGCCAGGAGCAAGCCTTGAGCACTACCAGATGTAGTCTAAAAAAATCAAACAGGACAGAAAACATCCATGCCTGATACTCTGTGTGTCTCATTCAGTATAAGAGCCCAGTGGGCAGACCCGGTCACAGAGCTGAATGTATGCCTGGTGTGCAGGAGCCCAAGCTCTGTCCCCAGCACTGCATGGTCCCCTGAGCACCACCAGTTGTTGCCCCAAGATTGAAATAAATATGTCGACTTGTACAACCTTTCTGGAAAGCAATATGGACATTCCTCCAAAGACTAGAAATTGAGCTCCCCTTTGACCCAGCCATACCGCTCCTGGGAATATACCCTGGAAAGCCAAAAGCGCACAGCGGAAACACAATCGCACTTTTATTTTCATAGCAGCACTGTTCACAATAGCCAAAACCTGGAAACAACCAGTATGCCCGAGAACTGAGGACTGGATAAAGAAACTGTGGCTGTGGTACATCTACACAATGGAATACTATGCAGCTGTCAGAAAAAAATGAAGTTATGAAATTTTGCTATAAATGGATGGATATGGAAAGAATCATGTTGAGTGAAATTAGTCAGAAGGAAAGAGAGAGACATAGAATGACTGCATTTATTTGCATGACATAAATATACTAGGTGATCTTACCAAAAGTGGAAATTACACAAGCGTGTGGGAGTCAGGCGTTGGTTTAGATAGAGAAAGGAACATGAGTGAATAAATGTCTAAAGTTCTGATACTAACATAGAACTGAGCATTAAATACAGACAAAAAAAATGCAAGTGATGGCTTCTAAGTGTGCGTAGTGCAACCCACAATGTGTGGGAGAAGGAGGAGAGAGAGAGGGAGAGGAGAGGAGATAAAGAACCTGCCATTTAGGCGGGATGTGGGGGGGAGGGAATTGGGGACATGGGTGGTGGCTGAGGGGCACTGGTGGAGGGCGGGTGCTGGAACACTATGTGACCGAAACCCCCAAGCGTGAACAACGTTGTAATTGTATATCTCACGGTGGTATAATAAAATGTTAAATACAAAAAAAAAAAAGATTGAAATAAATAAAACAAAGACCCCAGTAGTAGCCAGGGAGATGATTGAAGTGGTTGAGCATATACCAGGTGTGTGCACGAACCAAGGGGCTCCCCAGCACTGCATGAGAATAGCAAGGTGCCAGCACTGGAATGCCCCCGCCCGAGAAGTGATCTCGGAACTGAGTGAGTATTGTTGCTACTTTAGTATGTTACCAGCAAAACTGAGTTCTGTCTTCAATTTCCCCCTCAGATCAGAAACAGCAAAGACTTGGAAACCACTGGCAGAGTCTGAAGCGCTCCAGAGGATCCCTGGGGTCTGTTTCTGAACAAGTCGGTATGTAAATAGAAAAAAAGAAAGACGGATCTTCTTCCTCGAGGGATTTATGTGATGCCTCTGTGTTGTCCTGAAAATCTGACACAAACTGAGGTGACTCATTAGTACCATCAGCATGTCTCAGTGCTCAGTTAATCGGGGCCTGGAGAAAGCACCACGGGAGCTGTTTTTAGACTACTTGCCTTGCACACAGCCAACCTTGGGTTCAATCCCTGGCATCCCATATGGTCCCCTAAGCATTGTCAAGACAATAAATATAACAGAGGCAGGAATAACCCCTGAGCATCACTAGGTGTGACCCCCCACCCCACATTACCACCAAAAATAAAAAAGAATAGTAATGAAAATCAGTCTCTCCATGAACTCAGATCCACTTTCTTCAATTCATAAGAAAGTGCTTAAGAATGGTTACAGGGGCCAGGGAGATAGTATAGTGGGTAGGGTGCTCACCTTCCATACAGCCAACCTATTTGATCCTAGGCATTATATAGGGTTCCCCGATTACCACTTGGAGTGATTCCTGAGCTCAGCCAGGAGTCAGCCCTGAGCACAGTGAACTCTCCATAAAACAATTATTTCGAGGCTGGAGTGATAGTACAGTGGGTAAGATGTTTGCCTTGCACGCTGCCAACCCGGGTTCGATCTCCAGCATTCCATATGGCCCCCAACCACCGCCAGGAGTAATTCCTAAGTGCAGAGCCAGGAGTAACCCCTGTGTATCACCAAGTGTGACCCAAAAAACAATTAAAAAAAAGATTTCAAACTTAAAAGTTTTTAATCATTTGAATGTTCTATTTATCATTGATACAGTGTATTCTCTTAAAGAATTTTAATTTATTTTTATTTTACTTACCTTTTATTTTAAACAAGACATATTTATCGATCAGAGATTTTTTTTAAGATTCAGTTTAAGATTTTTGTAAACCTTGATTCCAAACTACGAAAGACTGATCAAATACATCTAATATGACTGTGTTTTCCTTTAAGATACTGCCGTGGTGAATACGGAGAGATCTGTATCAGAGAAATCTCTGTCTGTCCCTGCAAAGAGAATGGTTGAACTGGACGGCCAGACAGAAGAGCATTTTCAGACTTCATCACCAATTCTCAGATCCTCCAGGCAAACCAGCTCAGACCCTGGGGTTTCTCTCGAAAATGTCCCTGCAGTACCTTGTCTCAAGGATTTCAACGTGCTGAGTCGAATTCTAGACGTGTCTGATGTCAAGGCTGAAGAAGATTCAAGTCAGACATCAGACATCCAGGACCTTGCGTGCTCAGAAGACAGCACCACTGGAAGTGCCCATTCCAAGCCGTCTCGGGAGTCTGATGTCTTACTGAAGCTAGATGTGGAGCAGGGGAATTCACCAGCAATCCTTCCCGAGGAAGATCTTCCCTTAGAGTCTCTGCACATCCAGAAAGACCTGATTCGGTCAGCCATTGATCATCTTCAGCCAATGGACAAGAGTCCAGGCATCCAGTCAGAAAAAGAACCAGAGGGAGAGAGACTCTCCCTTCTCTGAGCATCTGTTTGCTCCTAAAGAGACATCCTACTCTGAAGACTTGAAGCATCCTCTTTCAAGAAAGAAATCTCGTCTGGCCTGTACAGAGCTGGCCTTGCGACGTCCCCTTTGTTCACGCTGAAGGCGGGCAGTCCATCTTGCCTAGAGCAGTCCCAGGCCACCCGGAGCTCCGGGAGGCGGAGCCACGAGCTTTGGGAGTGACGATGAGATCAGCGAGTGCCTCAGTGGGAAGAGCCCTTCAGCCCACAGCAGCATGCACACCGGAAGGCTGCTGGAGCTCAGGTCCCCCACCGAGCTGATGAGGAGCGAGGAGCGCAGTGACGTACAGCACGGCCTGGAAATGACCATGTCCCCGGCCTTGGCACCAGATGTTCCTGATGAACTGCTTGGGCTCCACATTGGGGATCGGGTGTTGATTGGCAATGTCCAGCCAGGAACACTACGGTTCAAAGGTGAGACGAGTTTTGCAGAAGGTTTCTGGGCTGGTGTAGAGTTGGACAAACCTGAAGGGAATAACAACGGCACCTACAATGGCATTGTCTACTTTGTGTGTGAGGAAAAGCATGGTATTTTTTGCACCACCTCAAAAAATATCGCGCATTTCGGGAAAACCTGGAGGACTACGCGGGCGCACTTGAAGAGGACGACGCTTGCTCTGATGAACACGAGCAGTATTGTGATGGAGAACAGAAAGCCAGAGAGAGTCCCCAGCCTGACAAAGACAAGGATGCAGTCCAGTATCTTTATGAGAAGTTCCTTCCCGGGATGCACGATGCAGACACCTCAGGAGACAAAAGTCTTAAAACAGATAGTGGACAGGATGTTTTGCGGGAGCTGGATGCGGTGTCCACCAAGAACCTCCACTCGCATCACTGAGTCCCTCAAAGGAAAGCAAAGACCTGTCAGATGGCACCGAGAGGAGCTGCTGTGCAGGCGATGATACGCTGAACAGTACCTTCTCTGGCGAGCTGAGTGAGCGGCTGACGGAAAGGAACAAGACTCCTCTGCGGCCGTCTCAGAGAAGCCGCCCACCCCACTTCTGGACCTGTTAGCAAGAGAAAAGAACCACTTGGAGACCCAGCTCCAGTCCTCACAAACGGAGGGGGAGAAATCAAAGCAACAGGTGGAAACAGTGAGCCTGCTGACAGAGAACTTACTGGAAGTTTTTGTAAAGGACACGGTAAGCCAGCTGCAGCAGATCCGAAAGCTCGGCAAGAGAAGATCCAGCTCAGCAACCAAGAGCTGCTGGAGGATGAGCAGAGGAGAGCCCCATCTCCTGACCGAACCCTTAGTCTAGACACGCTGCCATCCGCTGTCCCAGGCTGCTACTTGAGGCCTGAACTGGACGATGAGAAAGAAGAGGTGTCCTCACCGGATCTCTATCCCAGGCCCGTAAGTGTCTGTCTAGAAAATGTGTCAGTGAATCCTCCCTTTGGAGCATATTTTAATTCCCTCAGCCTTGGAGGCTCTGGAACGTGCACACGTGTGCTTAGTAGGGAGCGAGAGATGGCCGTCCTGGTTTATCAGGTCCTTTTCGCTGCTTTTCTGTCCGAAGCATAATCGCTCTCTGTTAGGTCACGAGTAGGGCTGTCCCTGCAGGGTTGTCACAAACACTGGCAGGTTCAGGCTGGGAGGATAGTCCATGCTCCCTGCTCACATGCCCTTTCAGCTTCACTGGGCAGGTGGAGCCCATGGCCCACCCCAGAGAGTCCCAGCCCCGTTCCTTTTGGCCCCAAGTTGTTTGTCTGCATAATGCCTCGGTAATGTTTGTCCCGTAGAGATGACCAACTGTGGTGTTGATTGTGGTAATACTGAGTTGTGTCTGCTGTGACGACATGTACACAAGACCCTGCACTTGCATAGGTTGAGCCAAAGTCATGATTGTGAGTGACTTGAACCAAATAATGACCAAAGGTGAGGAGTTTCCTGTCTGGTTCCCATATCCCAGTGTCAAGACAGTCCTTCAAAAACAGAATGGTGTTTATTCGGAAAGAAGGAAAAGTAAATACACATTTTATGAAACTTCATATAAGCAGACTCGAGAAAATAGGCTCCTCCCTCACAGTCCTTTAGGAGCCCACCAGATTGCTTTTGTTTTGCTTATAGAAAGCTCTGTTCAGACAAATTAGCCTTTGCTTGTCTCCAAGTGTCGGTGAGTCTGAGGTCACTAACTGGTGCTGTCCGGGCGGTTCCGTTTCTCCAGGAGAGTCCAGTATTTGGCGCCAGTGGGCAAGAAGAACTTGCTAAGAGACTTGCGGAGCTTGAGGTCAGTCGGGAGTTCCTGAGTGTCTTAGGGGAGGATCAGGACTGGTTCGAGGGAAGACTTTGGTCTGAGCTCTTCTCACAAGATCCAGAAAAACAAGGCTGAAGAAACCATTGTCCCTCTGATGGCGGAGCCTGAGCGAGCTGCCCCCGCAGCCCTGTGAGGCGTTGCTGGCTGTGCCGCACACTGCCGAGGAGGTGGAGCTCCTCGTCCATGATGCAGCCGAAGAACTCTGGAGCCGGAGAGAAGCGGGTCATGCTCTTCACAGCATCGGTGTCCCTGCAAAGCTGTTGGGCGCATCTAGCAACGGTCTGGACCTCGAGAGCACTAGTAAGAGAGTCTACAAACAGGTGGGTGACCTGGAGACCGTTCTGGGTAGAATTTTGTGTTGCCCCAAATGTGGATTCTCAATCCCTTTTGCTTTGTTCCCTGTTTCTCTCTCAAGGCGGTTTTTGATCTAACAAGAGAGATTTTCGAGGAAATCTTCGCTGAGGATCCCAACTTGAACCAACCTGTGTGGATGAAGCCGTCCAGGGTCAACTCAAGTTATTTCCGCGCGTGAAGAACCCTAACAGCCTAGATGAGATCAAGGTAGATTGCAAGCCGTGGAGTATGTCCTCATTTTGTTTATTTTACTTTGGTTTTTATCTGGGCGGAGCCTGGGCCTAAACTGGGGGGCTTTCCACATGTGAAGCACACACTGACCTTTGACCTACCCCTCCTTCCATGTGGATTTGTCAACTATTACTCAGTCCTGAAAGGAGTAAAGTAGGTGTTCTTCTCTACTCTGCTTCCCAACTAGTCATTTCCTGATTCTCACAGGAGGATTCTAAGAAAAAATTAGGAAATAATCATTATTTCTACTCATAGGCGTTTGAGGTAATTCATTGGTAATTTTGAGATCAGTAGAATATTCTAGAAGTAGGGCTAGAGGGATAGAGAGGTAAGCGGGTAGCCCCCAGATTTGCTTGCCTGGCATAGGTCCCCTGATACCTGCCAGGAGTGACCCCTGAATGCAGATGTTGTATGAAAACAGTCAAATAAATGGTTTGAGTATTTGACACACAGATATTTTTTTATTTTTGCATGCTGCTGAGATTGTGAACATCATCTGTTTGCCGTAGTCTTCTGCCGGCTCTTCATATCAGGACCTTGGTGATCTGTGTCTCACTCATTTCTCTTGTTTTCATAGAACTTCATAGCAACTGAAGTACTCAAGCTCTTTAGTCTGAAAAAGGAGCCAAATCACAAAACTGACTGGCAGAAAATGATGAAGTTTGGGAGGAAGAAGAGAGACCGAGTTGATCACATCCTGGTTAGTGCTTGCAGCCTTGTGTTCCCTGTTCATCGCGCTCTCAGGAATAAAAAGGATTCCTATCTATCCGCCTGGCAGTCTCTCAGAAGGGAGGGGTGTGGGCGGGGCATGTTGCAAGGGGAGGAGGCGGGGATCAAGCCCGGGACCTCGCTCCTGCACAGTGCGCCCCATCCCACCCCTGGTGCCGATTTATCCTTTTTTTGCGCATTTTGGGTCACACCCGGCAATGCTCCTGGCTTTGCGCTCAGGAATCACTCCTGGCAGTGCTTCAGGGACCATGTGGGATGCCGGGATCAAACCTGGTCAGCCGCAAGGCAAACACCTTCCTGGCTGTGCTATCGCTCCAGCAGCTCCTGATACTGTTTTAATGCAGCAGCTGCACCTTCTTGCCCATGGCTCACTGTGTTCCCATGGGAGGGCACAATGTCAGCACATGACACCATGCCCTTCCCTTTCCCCACCTGACACTGTGCCCCCTTTCCCCCACGTGACACCATGCCCCTCCCTTTCCCCACCTGACACCATGCCCCTCCCTTTCCTCACGTGACACCATGCCCTTCCCTTTCCCCACCTGACACTGTGCCCCTCCTTTCCCCCACGTGACACCATGCCCCTCCTTTCCCCCACCTGACACATGTCCTTCCCTTTCCCCACGTGACACCATGCCCCTCCCTTTCCCCACCTGACACCATGCCCTTCCCTTTCCCCACCTGACACCATGCCCTCCCTTTCCCCACGTGACACCATGCCCCTCCCTTTCCCCACGTGACACCATGCCCCTCCCTTTCCCCACCTGACACCATGCCCCTCCCTTTCCCCCACGTGACACCATGCCCCTCCCTTTCCCCACCTGACACCATGCCCTTCCCTTTCCCCCACCTGACACCATGCCCCTCCCTTTCCTCACGTGACACCATGCCCTTCCCTTTCCCCACCTGACACTATGCCCATCCCTTTCCCCACGTGAGACCATGCCCCTCCCTTTCCCCACCTGACACCATGTCCTTCCCTTTCCCCACGTGACACCATGCCCCTCCCTTTCCTCACGTGACACCATGCCCTTCCCTTTCCCCCACCTGACACTGTGCCCCTCCCTTTCCCCACCTGACACCATGCCCCTCCCTTTCCCCAGTGACACCATGCCCCTCCCTTTCCCCACGTGACACCATGCCCTTCCTTTCCCCCACCTGACACCATGCCCCTCCCTTTCCCCACGTGACACCATGCCCTTCCCTTTCCCCACCTGACACCATGCCCCTCCCTTTCCCCCACGTGACACCATGCCCCTCCCCTTTCCCCACGTGACACCATGCCCTTCCCTTTCCCCACCTGACACCATGCCCCTCCCTTTCCCCACGTGACACCATGCCCTTCCCTTTCCCCCACCTGACACCGTGCCCCTCCCTTTCCCCACCTGACACCATGCCCTCCCTTTCCCCAGCTGACACCATGCCCCTCCCTTTCCCCACGTGACACCATGCCCTTCCCTTTCCCCACCTGACACCATGCCCCTCCTTTTCCCTCACGTGACACCATGCCCTTCCCTTTCCCCACCTGACACCATGCCCCTCCCTTTCCCCCCACGTGACACCATGCCCTTCCCTTTCCCCCACCTGACACCATGCCCTCCCTTTCCCCCACGTGACACCATGCCCTCCCTTTCCCCACGTGACACCATGCCCCTCCCTTTCCCCACCTGACACCATGCCCCTCCCTTTCCCCACCCTGACACCATGCCCCTCCCTTTCCCCACGTGACACCATGCCCTTCCCTTTCCCCACCTGACACCATGCCCTTCCCTTTCCCCACGTGACACCATGCCCCTCCCCTTTCCCCACGTGACACCATGCCCCTCCCTTTCCCCACCTGACACCATGCCCCTCCCTTTCCCCACCTGACACCATGCCCCTCCCTTTCCCCCACGTGACACCATGCCCTTCCCTTTCCCCACCTGACACCATGCCCTTCCCTTTCCCCCACGTGACACCATGTCCTTCCCTTTCCCCACGTGACACCATGCCCTTCCCTTTCCCCACCTGACACCATGCCCTTCCCTTTCCCCACGTGACACCATGCCCCTCCCTTTCCCCACCCCAGGTCCAGGAGCTCCATGAGGAGGAGGCCCAGTGGGTGAACTCACGACGAGGATGAGCTATGTGTGAAGATGCAGCTGGCCGAGGGCGTCTTTGAGAGCCTGCTGCGGGACACCGTGGACGTGCTGAACCGCATCAGCGACAGACAGGGCCGGGCACTGCTCGTGTGACTATTTGCCAATAAACCGCCCCCTGAGTGCTAATGTGAGTCCCGGGCCTTTCTGCCCCCGATTTGCACCCTGTCTCCATCCTAGCAAGAGTGCTGCCGGACCTCGCACCTGTTCGGAAAGACTTCCAGGTCGGAGTTCACGGGACAGTGTGGTCTAGCTACACGTGCAGCCTTTCCCTCTGGAGACTGTCCACTGGAGTGACTGGTGGGCAGGGGTGCACCCCTGGTGTCAGCACATAGTGTGACTCTTCACCTCAGGCCAGCTGCTGTGCTGGGGTTCAGGCGAGGGCCGCAAGCAGCAGCCCGACCGTAACTGAGATGGGGCGCCGCATCCCTGGAGTGGCATGCCCGTAGAGAGGTGCAGGGACGATTGCATCGCAGTGGCGGGGCACTGTGACATTCTGGCCTCCAGACAGTATTAAGCCCTTTACCCACTTCTCGCAGGCATGTTTACTCAGCTGTGCCCATGTCTTTTGTTGGGGGGGGGGGGGCGGGAGGTTGCCTCCTTCTCTTTGAAGACCGTCTTCTCCCTTAAGCAGGTGACAAGCACGCAGTGGGCGATCAGGTTAGCAGACATCAGTGCTGGTCAGTGACTGCAGAAAGGAATTCTGGCTTCCTGAGCACTGCCGGGAAAAGTCTTAGCTCCCTGCATCCCTTTCTGTTTGCTCTGTACGGGCATGAAAGCAGAGATGCCCAGCACAGCCTGGACTCCCCAAGACCCAGGCAGGGAGGCTTCTGCAGTCCTTGCCCGGCCTCGCACTTCTCTTACTCCTTCCAAACCTCTACCAGCTGCTCGCAGGACGCCAGGCCCTCAGGACCATCTCAGGCTGCCCAGCATGGACGGCAAAGGTGGACAGAAGTCATTTTGGCCTTCACCATTCCAGCTCTGCCTCTTCTCCCCACTCGGCCAGAGACACTGCGACTTGAACCATGCAGGAAGTGAGGGTGTGCACCAAAGACAAACACACATCGTCCATTGTTTGTGTGCTCGTTGTGTGCTGCGGAACTGTCTTTTAATTTATTTCTAGGTAAATTATTATAAAACCGACAGTGTGTGTCTGTTCAGAGTGAAAGAGTCTTCTTGTCATAGTCCAGCCTTCCATCTCGAAGCCTCTGTGGCTTGTGGTCTTTGCACAGGAAACCCATGGTTCTAACTAGCCCCTCGACATGTCGCAGAAGGCAGTGTGGGTCAGTGGAAGAAGAGATGTTTTCCCCGAGACCTCCCATGGTAGAAGGCCTGGGAGAAAGCAAAAGACCCTCTTGAGCTCGGTTCTGCCTCTGGCACCATCGCTTCTCTGATCAGAGCCACGTCAGACTCCAGCTGCTGGACGCGTGCATGCATGGGGACTCGGGACCCCGGCCCTGCCTTCTCGACTGGCTCCTCTTAGCCAGTCTGCTCCTTCTTCAGTAGTTCAGAAGAGAGTGGCTCAGCCGAGGCGCAAATGTAAATGCCTTAATCCTGAAGGTCAGTTACAAGCATGATCTCAGACCCCCTCCCCCGGACTCAGAGCTACAGATGTCCTAGGGTGTTGGCGTCTCCATCCCCATGAGGACGGCCCCAGAGATGGTGAGGCCTGAGCGTGTGCATGCATCCATCGCCGCGCCTCTTCCCCCTACGCGCCCTGGCGCGCTTTCCAAGGGTTTCACTATGCACATGTCCGCACCCTCTTGAGTTTCAGCTTGTCATAGGAGACCCCCGACGCCATCAATGGAATGTTTGCATTTTGCACAATGACTGGTGTGATAGCTCTTGATAACTAAGGAAAGCACTGAAATGCACGCAAGGTCTCGGGAAACACTGGGCCGGGCGCCCAGCCAGTGTTGCTTCTGGACTTTTCTCTTGCGCGAGACGCGTAGCCATAATGAGCAGATGGACTTGGGAGAAGCTCGGGTTTCTTGGGGTTGTTGAGCAGCAGGAAAAGCAGCAGGGTGGTGACCGGGTTCCAATGGTCGGCAGGGAGCAGACACATCCCTTCTCAGCACATGCTGTGGGAAGGCAGGAAGATCGCTTGTCTGCCTTCTCTGATTCTTTGTCGGAGTACATTGTCCTGACCATCACAGCTGCTGTCAGTATTTTATATAAACAGATTTGAAGATAATATAATAATAGAGTTCAAGGTGGTTTTTCTACGCGCCCATTATTTGGATCTAAAGGAGAAAGTTTAACTTGACTCTGGAGAACATTTCGGTTCTTGAAATGGGGGAAGAATAAAAGTCCTGTGTGTCTGTGAGCTCAGCGGTCTGGATGTAGGATTCTCCCCGAGAGTGCTGCTGAGAGCCTGGCCGTCCTTCCCTGGCCTCCAGCCCTGTGGGCTCAGGGGCTTATTTCCTGCCGGAAGAGATCACCATGGTGAGGCGGCAGAGGGCAGAGGGAGCTAGTCAGCAGCAGCGCCATCTAACTGCCGGCTTTCATTGGGAAATGGGTTTCTCCGGATCAGAGGCGACCCAGCCGCCACTCGGCCACTGTCCCCTTCTGGGCCCCCTTGAACCGAGCTCCACCTCTCACCAGAGTCTAACTCCCCTTGCTCTCATCTCCATTCTTCCTCCCAGCACCCGCATCCTCTTTCACTCTTTAGTCATGATTCCACTAAGAAAAAAGATCTTTGCGCCAGCAGTAATAGCTCTCAGAGAAGCACTTAGCAGAGGTTAGTAGAAAACAGGCAGAAGGAGCTTCGGATTTACCTGTGTCCAAAAATCTCTGCTGTCCAGGGTGCTAAACTCTGGGGAATTCAAGTACAGGGTACAGAGTCCCTCTTCAGGTCGACCCAGGAATTTTCACTCGAGGGGAAAGTGGGAAGTGTTCCTAAGTAGTCACGTGGAAGTGATCTGCTTTTATTTTGCTCGAAAGAAAAGAAAATTCCTTCTCTGACTACAGGTCTCCGAGAAATTCTTTCAAGAGAGATTTCATTGCTCGCATGCAGTGTTGTGGCCTATTGATAAAAATAAATCAAAAACAATTTTGTTCACTTTCTTGTCTTGAAAAAACAAAGTGGCCTTAGCTTTTGCAATACTTGAACCAAGTGTGTGCTCGCACAGCATTAGAAACTCATAACTTTTCTGCAAGAAGTTCAAACCCGCATCTTCTTTTACTACCTTAACGATACTAGTGAATAAAGAGTAACAGACATAGGAACTGCAGTGATGTTCCGCACCAGTTGTAGGGATTTACATGTTTACAAATCATCTTAACTGATTGTGCAGCGACTCAGTAAACTCTCTTTGTATTATAAAAATGTGAAGAAAAACAAAAAAAAACACCCCTCTGTGACCTGAGGTAAAAGGAGGTACTGTCATTTTAACCCACGTTTAATAGCTTTTTCCTTCCGGACTTTGCAAAGCCCTCTGGGTCAGCGCACTGCAAAGCATTCTCTGGGAGGTGCTGCCTCCGTGTACGTACTGTACTTCTGTGCAGACATGAAAAAACGAACCCGTTTACTGTGTGTCTGTAAATAGCCCGGTCTGCGGGCTCCTTCCAGCCAACTGTCCCACCCGTGCACCTTGGCACAGAAGCTCTTCGGGTGTGGTTTTGTAAGTATGATCTGTAACATAACGGGGGCACATACCCATGTACACCTGTGTAAATAGATTTGTTAACCGAAATGTACTTTCAGAAAGATAAAAATCTGTAAATAAACTGGTTTATAAAGTGTGTGCCTCTGGGGCCTTTTTTCTCGCCCTTGGCAGCAGCTTTAGGGGAACCCATTCTCAGAAGTGCCACAGCCTTCTGCCGTCACCTTGGTTCATAGATGACGCTTCCCGGTGCAGGCACCACACGTGGCACCCCCTACCCTGGGCAGCCCCAGTCTTGGGTTCTTCGCTTGCTCACTCAACGACCTCAAACCCCTTTATATTCTGAGCCTCGTCCTGGAGAAAGTCAAGAGCACAGGCCCTGGCTTCATAGAGCTTCAGTCTAATAGTTCCGCAGGGAGGGCGCTTGCCTTGCATGCAGCCTACCCAGGTTCAATCTTGGCTTCCCATAGAGTCTCCTGAGCAAGTTAGGAGTCATCCCTGAGCACTACTTGTGGCCCGCTCCACCCTCCCTCCCTCCCTTCCACCCCCGCCCCACCGGCCCTACCAAGATAAAGGGGCTTCTGAAAGATTTGAAGACAAGGCGTACCAAATGGCAGTGGGCACATGCACTGGGGCCCTTGAAAGTGGGCTGTGCCCCAGGAGAGCTTCCTGGTAAATGACAGCTTTGGCTGTCTGCAGGTGGGCTGTTTCCGGAAACTCAGTACCCACTTGTGTTTCGTCCATGGTGACCTGGCCTCCCGTCTTGGTGGGGAAATGATGTACGGAAAAGTCGACCTGGACGAAGAGCAAGGCTAGCGACTGGTGTGGCAGCTGTCCATCCCTCCTTTCCTCAGAGCCCAGAGAAGGACACAGGAGAGGCTCCCCGAGGTGGGAATGCCTGCCACTTCGGTGGTCTATCCTCTCTGGTGGGCTGACACACCAACCCTGCCATGAAACAGCAGTCCCTGCAAAGCTACCCTTAGATCGGGAACAACCCTGAATGTTCCAGAAATTCCCAGTGGAGTCTCAGGGCTGTGGTTCCGAGGAGATTATACGCACGTGCAAGTCCCCAAGCTCCATTCCCAAGACCACCCACATGCGGAGTGTCACTCCTCCCTTGGTCTGGTGTTGCAGCCACATATGCAAGTGACAACCAACAACATGACCTTTGGCCACTCCAACAGCCAGAAGGGGTGGGGGAGATGTGTAGAAATTACTGAAAAAAGTCTAAACACCACCACACCAATTGCAAAATTTAAGAAACTGAGTAAGACCAAGTATGTAAGAATTCTCAGGTTCTGGGTGCTGAGTTAGGCTCCAGGGCCCAAAGCCAAGGACAGACGGGAAGAAAAAATCAAATGTCAGTGCTCTTTGGCAAAACGTGGGGAAATGGTGGTAGGAGGGGTGCTTGTGGGCACAGCGAGACCCACTCGTGGCAGCCTCCTGCATTTAGAGGAAACTAGAGAAGTGGCCAGTGGCCTAGAACCTCCCATGGGCCGCCACAGGAAAAGGTGCGGCCCATGGCATAGGAGAATCCCTTCATCACCTTCCCTGATATTGCAGGAAGGAGTATTGAGGAAGAGAAGCCCCAGACTCTTGCACCCCCAGGTTCCTGGGTCCAGCGCCTTGCAGTGTGTGGACTGCCTCGTGACCATTACTGAAGTCTCAGAGGCCGTGAACTCACTCCCAGCTGCCGAGGATGAGGAGAGACAAGGCAGGAACCTTAGGGCCCCTGATGCCAGAAACCAGTCAGGTGTAGTTAGTTAAGCGCTCTAGGCAACTCCTTGCCCAGGCCTCCAGCTGCTGCCAGCCCCTCTGCCTCCCCAGGTGCCCTCGTTCATTCTCCACAGAAATGGAACCAGAGAGCTGACCTCAAGTCAACAGCATGGCTGACAAAGTCACTGAACAGAATAGAACATCAGACTGGGACATGAACAGGAGGGTTCGGCCTCGTCCACTCAGAACCCCTGTCCTGGGAAGATAAGGGGAGCCATGCAGAGAAAAGGGACAGGTATGGGCAAACCCTTGGTCACTGATAGATTTTCTCTGTTGGAAACCTGGGCTTGATGCCTGGTCGCTGCCAGTAGAGCCAACAGGTCAAAGCTGTACCTGCCTCTCAGGGTGAGAGAGGGGGCTACCTCTGGCTGGTCTGGCATGTACTAACCCCTCCTGGATAATCCTGGGTCTTCTTATGTCCCATTTGCCACTGGGAAATGCATCCAACCCCAAAGGCAGACGCAGAAAGGAATTTCAGTGGCAGCACGTTTGCATAGCAACAAGGAAATATCTCACAAAGCAGCCTAATGAAGACCTTCAGCATAAGCAGTGAAGTGTGGACAGGACTCCACACAGCTCGTCCACATGAGTCAGTGGACAAGAGACCATTCTGACCCCACAAAAGTACAGCCCGGGCCTTCACACTGAGGTTTGGACGTGTAGGGCGTGCTCACGGCTGGGTTTGTCCCTTGAGCCTGCAGAAGTGTGTGTGTAGGGAATATAAATAGAACAAAAAGGGGTGTGTGTGTGTGTGTGTGTGTGTGTGTGTGTGTGAATAGAACAAAAAGGGTTGGGTGTGTGTGTGTTAGGGGAGGGAATACAAATAGAACAAAAAAAAAAAACAATTAGAGAACCAAGCCAAGAAATTCAACAATTAACTGGACATCTAGAAACAGAACAAGAAAAATAAATACAAAATTATAGGAGAAGGAAACTCAGAACTGAAAAACATGAGTTTGGGGACCAAAGCGATAGTACGACAGGTTGGGTGTTTGCTTGGCACCAGCTGACCTGGGTTCAATCTCCAGCACCCCATATGGTCCCCAAACACCTCCAGGAGTAATTCCTGAGTGCAGAGCCAGGAGTAACCCTGGACCAAAACAAAAAACAAAAACATGAGTTTGCAGGGAGGCCGAGAGATAGTACATGGGCAGGGTGCTTGCCTTGAAAGAAGTCAACCTGGTCTCAATCCCCAGCACCCCATAGGGTTTGCCTGAGCCTCACAGTGATCCCTGAATACAAGAACAGGAGCCTTGAGCACTTCCGGATGTGGCCCCCCAAACAGAACAGAACAGAACAGGTTTCCTGCTGAAGACTCATATGAGTGACCATCACACGCAGAACATCGGTCCCTGTTGGGCACAGAAGGTGAAATATGGGCTCTCCAGATGGGAAGCGCCTAACGGGCTCTGCCAGGCTGGAGGAAGTAGTCCAAAGAGTGGAAATGCATCCTTTGCATGTGGGGACCTGGGTTCAATCCTCAGTCCCGTATGGGACAGGAACGACTCTCCAGTACCACTGATTGTGCCCCTCCCCGGCCCCCAGATAAGTGTCTTAGAGGAAGGACATTGCTGCGAAGGGAGTAGAGATAAAAACGCTACCACTTGGGGGCGGGAGCGATAGCTCAGTGGGTAGGGAGTTTTTTCCTTGCATGCGGCCGGCCCATGCCGGCCTGGGTTCGATCCCCGGCATCCCATATGGTCCCCCGAGCACTGCCAGGAGTAATTCCTGAGTGCAGAGCCAGGAGTAGCCCCCGAGCATCACCAGGTGTGACCCAAAAAGCAAAAAAAAAAAAAAAAATACTACAGGGGCTGGAGAGATAGCCCAGCGGGTAGGGCGTTCGCCTTGCACGCAGCCGGGCTGTGCCGGCCTGGGTTCGATCTCCGGCATCCCATATGGTCCTCCAAGCACGGCCAGGAGTGATTCCTGAGTGCAGAGCCAGGAGAAACCCCTAGTGTGATCCAAAAAAAAAAAAAAAACACTACCACTCTCCTGGACAGCAGTGGTACAGGAGGCCTTAAAGCAGAAACAGCAGAGGATTCACTTGACGCTCTGGGGAGCCAGCTCAGGATTGAATGCGGGAGACCCAGGTTTGAACCCCAAACGTGTCCCCTCTCCCACAAAGCAGGACCATGAGCAACTCTGGAGCACTGATCTGGGAGCACCACCCTGAACACTGCCAGGTAGGATCCAGAAATGGAAAGAGACAAATGGACATTTCAGAAAGTTTAATGGAAGGTATTGTCATCCTTGACCACACAGTAAATCAGAACAGGGGAGAGCCAGGATGTTTGGGGAAACTGAGTCCTCCCTGGTCCCCCAGCCTTTCTCAGAGTCTCCGAGGGTGCAAACCCAGAGGAGAGTCTGACATCCAGGAACAGGGTCCTGCCCAGGCAAAGTGGGTCCTTGGGAGGGCAGAGGGAGGTTCCTCTTAGGTCCAAGGTGCCCTAGAGGGGCAACAGAGAGTTTGAGAAGGATGGCAGGTGTGGGATTAGCAGGTATAGAGCACAGACGTCACCTGCTGCTGGCAGCAACGTGAACTGTTTCCTTGGGCTCATGGAAGGTCCTTTATGGTTGTTGTTTTTATTTGGGCATCACCGTCAGCAGTGCTCAGGGCTGATTCCTGGCTCTGTGCTCGGTCACTCCTGGCAGGGCTGTGGGGTACCAGGGATCCCTTTGGGGTACCAGGGATCAAAATTGGGTTGGCCAAGAAGGCAAGTGCCTGCCCATTATCGTATTGCTCAGGCTCCGAGCTTGGGGAAGATTCAAGGGAGCAGAAGTTGGAGGATAAGTGAGCAGCTCCTCTCCTCTCCCCCTCCTCTCCCCTCCCCTCCCTCCCCTCCCTTCTCCTCTCATCTCACATTCCCTCTCTCCTCCTTCCCCAGTCACAGTCCTTAGGTTCTTTTTTCTCTGGAAAATCCCGAGGAATACAGGAAGGTTATTGTGGGGGCTGTGCTGGCTTAGTATGCAGGACTGCACTGCATGGTCCCCCTAAACATCCCTAGGAGGGATCCCCAGGCACTGCAGGGTGTTGGCCCTAGAGCAAAAGCAGAAACTAAGCATCACAGCCCCACTGTCTGCAGAAGGCTCTGAGCATGCGGGACACAGCTTTGCAGCCTCAAAAATTCAACTCAAGGGGCTGGAGCGATAGCACAGCGGGTAGGGCATTTGCTTTGCACGCTGCCAACCTGGGTTTGATCACCGGCATCCCATATGGTCCCCTGAGCACCGCCAGGAGTAATTCCTGAGCGAAGAGCCAGGAGTAACCCCTGAGAGTTGCCAGGTGTGACCCAAAAAGCAAAGAAGAAAAAAAATTCAACTCAAAGGAACAAAGACCGCGCAGAATGGAGGGGAGTGACTTTAGCCTAATTAAAAAAATCCTTAGTACTTGCCAGTGTCAAGAAGGAGCATCTGTGTATCTCCATGGAGGTGGGCAGCTGCAGGGCACAGGCTGCATTTGTGGCATGACAGTGGCCTCCCTGGCATGGCTTGTGGATCAAAAGCCAGTTTCCTCAGCTCCTTCACCTCCAGGGGACCCCTATTTTGTTGCTTGTCATGATTCTGGCATCTTCTGCAAGCAAAGGTCAAATTTTCAGGGGTGGTTATGGGGGTCCCTTTTATTTGGAGTAAGATTATCATCTACAGACACATCTATGGAGGCCAGAGGCCAGGGCGCCAGAGCCAGCCCCACGGGGAGTCTCAGTGTCACCTGAGCAGTCCCTGTCTCCCACGGAAAATAATTTAAAAATACAAGATAGGTCTGAGGTGATTTGTCTTCACGCCTAAGGATGCTTGTCAGCAAACAAAGCTGCTCTTCCCTCTCCTACATTCCAGGATCCTGAGTTTCTATGGCCTGGGAGGTGCATGTGATGAGCCATTTTAGGCAGAGTCAACATATTTTTTCCAAATGATAATCTTCTAAATAACTTCCCTCACCGGTGTGCTGGTGCGGTGTGAGCATTTGGAGAAAATTAGCTCAATGACAGGCACTCGATGGAATGAAAACTGCCCATTCCCTGAGCAGGATTCACACGGGCTTCCCTTAGCTTGGGAAAAGGGATAAGAAAGTCCTGGGAACCAATTCCTCAGCAGAGCTAGAGGAGGGCTTGGTTCCTCCTTGGCTCCACCTGGTCCCTGGAGCATTGCCAGGGAGTGACCCCTGAACACTGCCCGTATGGGCCCCCCAATCAACAAGGGTTTAGCACAGGGGTATAGCAGGGAGGGCACAGGGAGGGCGATGGCTTTGCATAAACCTGATCTCCTGAGCCCCACCAGGAGTGATCCCTGAGTACAGAGCCAAGAGTCAGCACTACCAGGCATGGCCTAATTATTTCCCGCAAAAAAATCAACAACAAAATTAGCTATTTGTGTGTGTGTGGGCACAATAAGGGCAGGAGAATTTGCTTAGATCTAATGACTTTGGCCCCGTTGGTCTTGTTTTTCGCAGAGGGACCAGTGGGCAAAACAAAAAATTATTTGTATTTCTCTATCTTTCCTTATTCAAAGAACTCAGGGTGGAGGCCAGAGCGATAGCACAGAGGGTAGGGCAGATGTCTTGCACGCAGCCAACCTGGGTTCAATCCTTGGCATCCCATATGATTCCCAGAGCACTGCCAAGAGTAATTCCTGATCACAGAGGCAAGAGTAACCCTTGAGCATTGCTGGGTGTGACCCAAAAAGAAAAAAAAAGCTTAGGGTTTCTGTAGGAAAGAACCAACAGGAAAATTCCTTTTTCATTGTGGAGGGTGGGGTGGAATTCTGCCTCCCTTGCTTCTCTCCTTCAATGACCACAGATGATGAATTCCTTTCAGAACACACCAAAGATGTCCAGGCACCTCCTGAGAAAGCATTTACACGAGGAAAGAAGAAATATGTGGCCACATGAGTTGAGAAGCCACAAAAATCTAATGTTCAAAAAGAGTGTAGGTAGTAGAGTACTACACAGCTGTTAGTAATGAAATCATGCAGTTCAAGGCATCCTGCATGGAGCTGGAAGACATCATGTGAGACGAAGGACAGGCACAGGGCGATCTCACACATACGGGGCGCTTCAGATAACTGGGTGAGAATGCAATGTGGGATTTTTGGGGGTTGGCTTTTTGGGTCACACCTGGTGATGCTCAGGGGTTACTCCTGGCTCTGCACTCAGAGATCACTGCTAGCAGTGCTCTGGAGACCCAGTGGAATGCCAGGGATCGAACCCTGGTCAGCTGCTTTGATGACAAATACCCAATCCACTGTACTATTGCAGTGGCCGGGGAATGTGGTGTTTGAAAGGGGGATGTGTGGGGTTCCATCGTAATGGTTAGCACTCTGGACTCTGAGAGGGGGATGCCCTGACCAACCCTGACCCAGAATACAGGGAGGAGAAGGGAAGAAAGAGCAGAGGGGAGAGGGAGAAGGGACAGAGAAGCAGTGGGGGCCAGGGCAGGAGAGTCAGGTACAAGGTGGGGTAAGGAAGGATAGAGCCAAATACCCAAACCATTGAGTTAATAAACTGAAATCAAGAGACCCAAACCCTAACAACCCAACTTAGAAAGATGCGTGTCGGCAGGACAGGCTGTGGGGGTGGGGCATATGGGAGAGAACCTGGGGACACTGGTGGAGGGAAGCTGACACTGGTGGTGGGATTGGTGCAGCAATATTGTATGTCTAAGCTCAACGATGAAACATGTTATAAAATGTTGATGAAAGGGCTGGAGCGTTTTGTCTTGCATGCAGCCGACCTGGGTTCGATCCCTGGCATCCCATATGGTCCCCTGAGCACCACCAGGAATAATTCCCAAGTGCAGAGTCAGAAGTAATCCCTGAGCATTGCTGGATGCGACCCCCAAAAAAGCAAAAATAAATCAATAAAATTTTGATGAAAATATGAAAAAATAACTAGAAAAAATAAAAGTGGGGAGTGGGGTGGGTGCTGGGCCATAAAAAATAGTACAGAGGGTAAGGCACTTGCCTTGCACACAGCCCTCATCGGGGCCACATATGGTCCCCTAGGCCCCACCAGGGGTGATCGCTGAGCACAGAGTCAGTAGTCAGCTCTGAGCACCAATTCTGAAGAATCAACCCAAAGACCAAGATACAAACAGAGGGACATTCAAACCATTCCCCTAAGTCTGAGCAAACTTTCACTCCACGCATCCTGTGGGACACTGCCCACACGTTGTATATACAAGACTTGGAAAGTTTCCAGAATTCTGAGGGGTGGTGCAGAGTCTGGAGAAGGAGCAGACACAGTGGTCGGCTTCACCATGGCACTGTCCCCGGAAGGCGTCTGGGCAAAAGTCTGCCCCTAGGACTAGATGCCAGTGTTACCAGGGACCACTTGCTGGCCCTCGGGTCCCCCACTAGCTCACTTCCATGCACTGCCTTAGCCCAGAGGACCCTGTCTTAGTCCAGAGGGTGGGGCGTTTGCCTTGCACACAGCTGACCCAGGTTCCATCCCCAGCAACCCATAGGGTCCCCCGAACACTGTAAGGGGTAATTCCTGGGTGCAGAGTCAGAAGTAAGCCACTGGGTGGAACCCAAAACGGCAAAAAACAAAAACAAAAAACATTAAATAGCAACCCCAAGGAAGATGCCCTTCTCTGGGGTGGCACCCATTAACCACTCAGGCCTGCCCACACGGGCTCCCCATTGTCTGTCTACTCACAAGAAGAGGAAGCAGGAAACAGGCAGGAAGCAGACTCAGAGCCTGCCGGGCTGGGACTAGCCCTGGCACTGGGACGTGGCCAGCTAGAATAGGCGCCAAGCCCAGTGCCAGGAGCTGGCCATGCAGAACTAATTAATTATTTTCTAGAGACAATGGTGAGGTGTGAGAAAAACAGGTTGATTCAGGTGATAGCAACCCAGGAAGATGGGCAAATACTGTTCCCCAAATGCCTTCTTAGTCAGAGGTGGGGTGAGGTATAAAGGGCTGGGTGGGTAGGTAAGTTGGGAGAAAAATGGGTCAGGGGGATTAAAGGTCTTATCTGTGGGCCACAGAGCTAGGACAGGGCTAGAGCCTTGCATGCGGCTGACCTGGCTTTGATCCCCAGCATCCCATGTCATCTCCAGAGAACCACCAGGAGTGATCCCTGAGCATCGCCAAATGTGGCTCAATTCCCCCTCCCCCCAAAGAGAAAGGGCTCAAGTATCAGGTAATGCAGGGCTGCCTCTGGGTCATGGACACCTGGTGGTCAGTGGTCTTTTCCTTGTTGAGCTTGGTGATACCTTGATTAACAGGCCAGTCTCTAGGGTTTATGAGCCTCATCAGGCTCCACTCCCATTGTCTGGGGTCAATAGCTCCCCATTTCTGTCGTTTTTGGAGCTGGACAGCAGGATGCCCCTGGGTGGGACGACAGGCAGAGGCCAGCAGGATTGAGTCTTTTCAGCAGCGGGTGATGGACAAGACGAGTCCCCTTTGCTCTCCGGGCCGGAGCAGGTCATGCCCACATTTCCTTATTGTGAAACACAGAGCTCATTCAGGAACCTCTTTGTGCCTTTGTTTTCCCTCCCGTAAAGTGCAGGTAATGACTTCGAGGCCTCCGTGAATAAGGAGAAAGGAATCAGTTATAGTAAGGAATAACTGAGGACCGATGGAGCTGGCACAGGCAGGCCGAGTGATCGGCCGAGCTTGGCAGACAGTGAAGAGCATTATGTAAGGGCCATCAATTAGGTGTAATTATTGCTCAGACTCAGTCAGGCCATCAAGGGCTGCAGCAAAACTCCCGTCCTGACCAGGGCGGGGCACAGTCGTTCCTGGAGGCCAAGATGAGTCTAGGAACTGAGCATTCTGAAACCTGTTCTGTCCCCAGGCCAGAGTGACTGTGTGCAGAAGGAGGTGGGGGAACAGGGAGGGGTGGAGAGGGCCAGACAGAGAGGGGTGGAGCGGGCCAGACAGAGAGGGGTGGAGTGCCGGTTGTTAATTCATTAAAAAAAGTATTTCCAGGAGCAGGCGACCACCTATGTGTTACACCTCCAAATTTCACAGTCCTGACAGACCAGCGGGACCCCAGCAAAGTTGATGGGGAAGTTGCATTGAAGCCCACCAAGCCCAGTGAGTGAAACAGTAACCCAGAGGCCTCAGTTGGCACCAATTGGCTAAGAACACCCTCAGACCATGGCTTCAGTGATGCCATTGTGACTTGCAACAGTGTTCACAGATTGACTTGTACTGACCTACTTTTATGGATGATTATATTTTCCACTTTGTTGTCATATGCTATATTTTTTTTTTTGCTTTTGGGTCACACCCAGAAATGCTCGAGGGTTACTCCTGGCTCTGCACTCAGGACTTACTTCCTGGCGGTGCTCGGGGACCATATGGGATGCCGGGATCGAACCCGGTCGGCCACGTGCAAAGCAAATGCCCTACCCACTGGACTTCACAACGGCACCTGTTGTCATAAGCTATATGAAGTGAATCCACATCTGTTAATGGGGCATGCTTGGGGAGTGGGTGGGGAAACAGATTACTGGTGGAGGGAAGTTCCCACCATTGGTGGGATTGGTTGTTGGGCATTAAATGCCTAAACAGGGACTGGAGCAGGTAGGGCATTGGCCTTGCATGCTGCCAACCTGGGTTCAATCCCGGCATCCCATATGGTCCCCTGAGCACTGCCAGTAGTAATTCCTGAGTGCAGAGCCAAGATAACACTAGGTTTGGCCCAAAGAGCAAAAAAAAAAAAATTAAATGCCTAAGACAGTTATATTATGAACAACTTCATAAATAACGCCATCATTCTCTAGGCGCGAGCCTCAGGCAACCAAGTGTTAACGTCCAAGTTCGCAAAAGCAGTGCAGAGAAGTGATAAAGGAAGACCTCAAAGAGAGAAGAGCAGAAATACTGGCCGATGCAGCAGAAGCTGGGAAAAGCATTCACAATGCCTGTCCTTCGCCAACTATAAGACCAAGATGACTGCCCTCCAACGTCCTGATGGATCGATCACATCTTCCAGAAAGGCAATGGAGAAGACTATCCATGACTTCTACTCAGATCTCTTTGATAGTCACTTCCACCTGCCCACATATAAAATTCCGCAGGATGGACATGTTGTTCCCAGCGTTCTCCCTTCTGAAATCCAGCATGCCATTTCGTTGGTAAAGAAGCAAAAAGCCCAGACAAAGTCAGACCTGAACACCTGAAGAATCTGCTTTCAGTACTCATCAAAACACTGGCTCAGCTCTTCACACACTACCTGTCTGAATGCAAGGTGCCCTCCCATTGGAAAACCAGCAGGACAGTTCTACTGTTCAAGAAGGGAGACATTCACAACATTGGCAACTATCTTCCCATCTGCCTGTTGTCCATCATCTACAAACTGTTCACTCGAGTCATCCTGAACAGGATTGGTAGAACATTAGATGGACAACCATGCGAGCAAGCTGGCTTCCAAAAAGGATTCAGCACAATCGGCCATATCCACACGGTAACCAAGCTCATCGAGGTTTGTAGGGAGTTCAAGATGCCGCTTTGCCTCACGTTCACTGATTTAAAGAAAGCCTTTGATTCTGTGGAGACTGAAGCGGTCATGGAAGCCCTAGCCAAACAGGGTGTTCAAACCCAATACATCAAGATCCTTCATGAGCTGTATTATGGATTCACCACCAGGATCTCACCATTCTACAAGGAAGTGATCATTGATGTCAAAAGAGGTGTTCGACAGGGTGATACCATTTCACCAAAACTCTTCAGCACCACCCTCAAGAACGTCATGCGACAACTGGGCTTAATTTTTTAAAAGTGTTTCCAGCACTGGAGAGAGAACACAGCAGGGAGGGCACTTTCCTGACACGTGGCCAACCAAGCTTATTTCTCAGTACCACAGCAGGTACCCTGAGCACTCTCAGAAGTAAACCCCAAGTACTGTTGGGTGTGAACTCCTTCCTTCCTACAAAAGAAGCATTTCTTAGGGTGTCAGACAGAGGAAAGTATAGGGGAACATTCCTCATCACTGTTCCTTGAGAAGGAAAAGGGAAGAAAATTTTTTGGGTCACACAGGCAATGCTCAGGGCTTTCTCCTGGCTTTGCACTCAGGAATTACTCCTGGCAGTGCTTGGGGACCAATGGGATGCCGGGATCAAACCCGCGCCTGCACAGGCTGGCCGCATGCAAGGCAAATGCCCTAGCCGCTGGACTATCACTCCGGCCCTCCAAAGGGAAGCAATTCAACAAGTAAAGATGGGGACCAGAGCAGTAGCACAGCAGGGAGGGCATTTGCCTTGCATGCTGCTGACCCAGGATCTATTCTCGCATCCCATATGGTCCCCGAGCACAGCCAGGAGTAACCCTGAGCATTGCCGGATGTGACCCAAAGAGAAAAAAAGGAAGAAAGAAAAAAAAAAAAAAGAAATATAGTGCAGTGGGGAGGGCACTGGCCTTACATGTGACTGACCTGGGTTGGATCCCCGTCATCCCATATGGTCCTCTGAGCATTGCCAGGAGTGATTCCTGAGTCCCGAGTCAGGGAGTAAGCCCTGAGCACTGCTAGGTGTGTCCCCCTGAAAAACAAACAATAATAAAAAAAAGGAAGGAAAGAAATGCAGTGAGAGAAAGGAGAAAGACAGAAAACGTACTGGGGAGACGGGAGATGACGACCATCAAGGGCAGGTCCTTCTCTAGACATCATGGACAGTATTCCCATAG